>JACM01011261.1:0-11916 GCA_000787095.1 Periophthalmodon schlosseri
TTCCATACATCTTACTTCATATATTTTGTATTTAAAACACTGAATGAGAGGGTGCGTCCAAATGTTTGACTGATAGAGTATGTTCACACTAGACTCACTTAGTCCCCGTAAGTCTCTGGTATTCCAAATGCTGATAGTCCTCTTTCCTCCTTCCCTCTCTTTCTCTCTTCCGCTGCTCCCCCTCCTCTGTGCTCCTCCTCTCTTCTCTCCTCTCCTCCACTTCTCCTTTTTCCACTCTTCTTTTGCTCCTCTGTCTCCTCCTTTCTTCCTTTCCTCTGCTGCTCCTCTGCTCCTTCCCCCCTACTTTCTTTCTCTTCTCCTCTGCTCCCCTCCTGTGTGCCTTCTCCTCTCCTTCTCTTCCTCTCCTCCTCTCTCTGCTCCTCTCCTCTCTTTCTCTCTTCTCCTCCTCTGCTCCTCTCCCTCTCCTCTTCTGTGCCCCCTCTGAACCTCTACTCCTCCTCCTCCTCTGCTTTTCTTTCTCTCTCTTCTCCTCCATACCTATCCTTCTCTCCTTTTTTTCCCTTTTCCTCTCCTCCTCCCCCTCCCCTCTTTCTCTCCCGTCCGCCTCCTCTCCTCTTTTTCTCCTCTCTTACCTTCTCCTCTGCTCTTCATCTGCTCCTCCACTGCCCCATCCTCCCCCTCTCTCCTTCTCTCTCCCCTCTCTCCCCCTCTGCTCCCCTCCTCTCCTGTTCTCCTCCTCCTCCACAGCTGTCTTCCATCCCTCCAGGAGCTGTCCTCTACCCCTACCCTGGATCAGATGCACTCTTTGGGGGGAGAGTGCTTGGATTCTCTGGGTGGGACCGTGTCTTCTGGATGGGACGATGATGATCTGAGAGAAGCTGTGAGCTCACTGGCTCGCCGCAGTCGCATGGGACAGGTACACAACGCTCTACTATTACATAAAAGGACTAAAGGGAAGAGTGAGGGGGGAGGAAGGGCAAGAACTGGAGGACTAAAGGGAAGAGTGAAGCGGGAGGAGGGGCCGGGTCTGGAGGACTAAAGAGGAGAATGAGGGGGGAGGAGGGGCGCGGGGACTTAAGGGGAGAGTAAGCGGGGAGGAGGGGTGGGGTCTGGAGGACTAAAAGGGAGAGTGAGCGGTGAGGAGGGGCAGGGCTCTGGAGACTAAAGGGGAGAGTGAGGGGGGAAGAGGGGTGGGGGCCGGTTTGGTCTAACAGGTATCCACACTTCAAACTCCACCCCTGCAGCCAGGTGTTTGTAATCAGGGCAGTCCTTTGTGATGCAATGTAGTACTTGGAATTGCGTTTTTTGAATACAAAGTTGTAAATGTACCTAGTTTGCACTAAAATGACTAGGAACAGTAGACAGTACTATTAAAAAAACAGATACAGACTTCAGTAGCAAAAAAAAAGTTGATTTTGTGTTTAGCTCCACTTTAAAAAGAAGGTTGAGGTCTGATAATGGGGCAAGACACTTCACATTGTTTGTGATAATGAGGTGTGAGAAATATCTTGTTAAAAACAAATAAAAATGGATTTCAATATGAATTTCCTAAACAATACAGACTTTAAATCATTATAATTAGATAGGATTGTCTGCAGACCTCCCCATTAAAAAGACCCAAGCCAATCACTGACCACTGAATCTTGATCTTGATTCAGATTGGATTAATTGCACAGGCCTAATTAATAAATTTTATTATTGTGTCTTGCATACAAAATGCCGAGCCCTTTAATGGGCTTATAAGACAACATTAACAAAATACAATAAAAGACAATAGGCCAGTTGCCAAACGTGTGTTACAAACACCAATGGACTCATTTAAACAAACTCATCTGTCACTTCTTCCAGGCTTTACAGAGAAATGATCCCAACATATAAACATTAGAATGAAACAACCATTTCATCTTGTTGTCATCATTACACCAGAACATATCAGGACATTGGGAGAACATTTCATCAAATAAAGGATTTCTAAATTCTTCTTCAGGGACTTGAGAAAACCTCCCAGTTTCTAAGGCCAGGGAAGGATCCCTGTATGCAGCAGTGCCATCAGCGATCTTTGACTCCTGCTCAAATTTGCTCTGACATAAAATTCAGTCTTAAACGTATCCTTTAATTGAATATATATTTGCAACTTGGGTTTAGCCAAGATCCCATTCAGCCACTGCTCTTCATAATTGGACACCAGTTTTGCTCTTATTCTATAGACACTGCATGGCAAATTGTTATGGAATACATACTGAAGTTGTGCTTCAGCAAAAACAGCCCGTAGCTCTCCTGCCCAGGGTGACTTGGATTTACTCCACTCAAAGACCTTTTTAGATACTCTATTATCAGGCAGATTAATAATCAGATTAAACAATCTGACTATATCACACTTTCGTTGGATTAAGCCAGGGACCCAGCTCATATCACCCTGTGCTGCCAAAACTGAGACAAACTTGTGCACTCCCAAGAAACAGCGGATGGCTCTTTTTTTCCACAGCATCCAAGGCTAAACTCTGTCTGACCCCCCACACACCAGCAGCATAGTTTATAACAGGAGATACACAGGCCTCATACAACTTAGAATATGTTTCATAACCGAGATCTTTACACATTTTCACCTTATTAATCACAGAACCTAGAGCTCGGCTGGCTGAAGTAGTAAGGACTTTTACCCCACTGTCAAAAATCATAAATTCATCAAATGTAAACCCCAGACATTTGTACTGAGGGACATATTCAAGATTTACATTCCCAAATGTAAGGACCTTTCTGCTTTGTGGAGCTGCCTTTTTCTGAAGTGCATTATTTGGGTTTTAGCTTGATTTATGACAAGTCTCCACCTACAGCACCACTGTTGTAACATGTTTAACATTGACTGTAGGTTCTCTTCTGTTTCAGCCAGGAGTGCAACATCATCAGTATAGAGCAAAATGCCCACAACAATACTGTCCATATGTATACCAATGTCCATCTGTTTGATTTCAAGACCCAGTTCATTTATGAAGAGCGAGAACAGGCTTGGAGACAAAACATCCCCTTGTTTTACACCAGTAGGTATAGGAAACCACTCAGTCCATAGATCATTCACTTGAACACATCCCACACAGTCTGCATGCAGGGATTTTAATGCTTGATAAAATCTCCCATCAACCCCAGTCTGAAGAAGCTTCAAACAACAACAACAAATCCCTATTGACCCAATCGAATGCTTTCTCAAAATCAACAAAACAAACAAAAATGGACTTATTTTCAGCCAGTCGAGTTCTTGCTATAGTTGAGACTGTGTAAATATGATCAGTACAAGCTCTGTGTTTTCTAAATCCATTTTGTTCATCCACCAGCAATTCTGTGTTTTCAGGAAACTGTGTCAATCTGGCATTTAGGATACTGGAATAGATTTTATAAACTGTACTTAACAGGGTGATTCCCCTATAATTAAGCGGCACTCTGAGGTCATATTTTGCTGACTTAGGAATGGGTATGATTATGGATTTGTGCTATGTTGAGGGGACAGTACCATATTCAAAACAAAGATTAAATAGACAGAAAAGAACATTCAAAAGATGTGAACACTTTAACACTTCATTTGGAATTTCTTCTCCCATGGCCTTCCTTAGTTTTGCCTTATTCAGTGCGTTGCTTACTTCCTCCAAAGTAATATTAGATTTTAGGAGCATATTTGACTGATAACTTTCTTCACCTTGCAGCCGCCTTGCAGGCTGTTCAAACATGTAGACGTAATGGACCAAACAGGGCTTCACAAAACACTTTTAAATTTTGTAGATTTAACCAAGAGAAAGTTAGAAAATCAAACAGTGAAACGGTCATTGGTCCATAACAGACCAACATTCACACATGAATGTTGTAGGTCAATGCTCACTGTTAGCTCACCATTAGCTCATTATTAGCATCACTACTCCTGTCCAGTATCATCTCTATGAAGTTTTGCCGAGTGGTGCTAATATTAATAAATACTTAAAGATAACGCAGTGGACAGGGAGCTGCGGGTGGATGTCACTGACTCACTTCTGTATTTAGACAGCTTGTTTCTCAAATACTAACTCTACAAACTGCTATCTATACATAAAAACCACTGGGCAGTCTTTGCTTTAAGTTTTAAGTTTTTATATGTTATGTTTTAATCATTTTGGTCTTAAAATGTTCATATTAGCCTACATGGCATGATCCTGGTATTTTTATTTTGCTATTGTGTCTGTAAATCAACATATGAACATTAATAACAGACTAATCAGGAGCCTTCTTTCCCCGAGGTCGTGCCTGGTTTGATTAACAGCCTTGCTAAGCGCCCACTACCTGCTAAACCAGCGGTGCGGGCGGGAAGGGGCATTACCTTCAACAGCCTCCCTCCAAATTGGCTCTTTGGTTGCTATGATACTCGGGGTCAGAATTCCAAATATGGAACTTGGCTCCAAATTGTCCCCTATAACTGCTCTAGCCTCGATGAGCTTCATTTGACTGGAGCCGAACGCTGTGGGTGACATCACACTCAGTCCACTTCTATTATACAATCTATGGTTTTAGTAGAAGTTAGCATTAGCTTTGAGATACAATGAGCTAGCCTGCTGTGCACAGAGGGAATTATGTATTATACAGTTTTAGCCCCGGAGTCAAATGTTCCACAGTGTAATTTGTGAGTCTAATATTGTTGACACGGGGCTTTTAGCTTTTAGTGACAGCTCGATAACTGTATGAATATTTCAATCGGTTCATTTTGAGTGAAGCAGATATGAGCTGTTTTTGGGCTGGCAGTGCTTGACTCTCAGTAAAATGTGTATGTGACTCTGCTTTAATGGCCTCTGGCACACTCGGGCCCTGTACACAGATAGCTTTAGCGTGAAGGGGGCGTTCAGCTGGTGTTGTGCTGTCCTCTGGTGGCATCTGGGGAAAGAACACTTTCCTGATTACTGAATTATAGGGTCTCTCTGTTTTATTTATCACCAGATATGAATCATCCATTTGACACTGGCCATTATACTGACACTGATATGATAAAAGAACAGATTTATAATGGGCTACTTTCAGTGCTTCAAAGCTCATAAATCCTTCAGTGTTCAGTCACAGCTGCCCTGGGGCTAACTGACACAGATGTGGCTGCAACTCTGTGCCTTCTGCTTATGGTCTCAGGTGGCCCTATTAACGAATACACAAACAACACACAAATACACAAATTCAAAGTTATTTCTCACTTGTCTTATGCATTTTGAGCATTCTAATTATTCACCACGATGAGTTTATAAGCACATTTCACAACTCTGAGACCAGAACTTCAAATCGAAATCACAGTTTGGATGATCACAATTAGCAAATCACAGACTGCAATTTTTTAAAGTGAAAATATTCTATCATTATTATCTAAAAAAAACCCAAACTGCTAACCCTGTACAAACATGTTCTGAAATTCATGGGATTCTTGTATTACTTTAGCGGTTATATTTCAGTCTTCTCTCAAATGTTGATACCTGGAGTTGTTTACAATGTGCACTCTGAACAGAATCCTACTTTTTACATCGGTTCAGATTTCAGTCTTCTCTCAAATGTTAATGCTTATGAATGCATTTAAAATGTGAATTTTGAACAAAACCTTACTATTATAACATAAATCGCAAGTCTAATTGGCTCTGTGCACAACAGCAGGTTGCTACTTCCAGTCAGAGGGAACATTTTAGCTCTAATGTAATGTCTATGAGGTACAGCACCAGTACAGGTGAGACTACACTACCCAGTATGCCACTCCATGGCATACTGCAGTGGACAGGGAGCTGTGGGGAGGACGCAGAGACTGTATATATAAATGGACATAGCTAACCTGCTAGCCGCCGCGTTCAAAATAGGAAGTGATTATGGGTGCACTTCCAGCTCCAGTTCACAGACTTGTCATTTTGGTCTTAAAATGTTCGTATTAACCGGCTCTACATGACCCTGGTATTTTTATTTCACTATTGTGTCCGTAAATCAAGATATGAGCCTTAATAACAGACCAATGAGGCGCCTTCTTTCCCTGAGGTTGCTCCCGCTACCATTAGCAACAGCACTGCTAAGCACCTGCGCCACTGCTGTGTCAGGGGGTGGGCACTTAGCAACGCTGTCAATCAAACCTGAAGAGGCGATACCTTCAACAGCCTCACTCCGGATTGGCTCTTTGGTTGCTATTATACTCATGGTCGCAATTCCAAATATGGAACTCGGCTCCAAATTGGCTCCTATAACTGCTAGCCTTGATGAGCTTTATTTGACTGGAGCCAAACGCTGTGGGTGATGTCACACTCATTTAGTCCACTTCTTTATACAGTCTGTGGAGGATGTCACTGAACAAAACACTGTGGGGAAAACCGTTGTACACTGAGCCAATTGTGATTCAAAAATTTTGTATTTTTTATATTTTTCCCAAATGTTTTAGCCCTAGATGTTTGCCATGCTCCTTTTCTCTCACAGCTGCGCGACATGGACAGTGGACCTTATGAGGACCACAGCTCTGAGTCCACCTTCAGAGACTCCAGGTCCCAGTCTCAGGACTCTCCCCCTGATCTGCCCTGTGACCTACCCTCCCATCTGCCCCCTGACCTGCCCCGCCCCAACTGTTTCCGCTCGCGCAGCCACAGTTACCTGAGGGCAATCCAGGCCGGTTGCTCCCAGGATGAAGACTCTCTGTCTCTGGAGTCCACGTCCCCGCCCCCCACGGAGAGCAGCGTGAGGACGTACAGCACCAGTACAGGTGAGACTACACTACCCACAGTGCACTGCTTTATGGCTCCACCGAGAGCAGTGTGAGGACGTACAGCACCAGTACAGGTGAGACGACTACATAACCCACAATGCACTGCACTACAGCCCCACGGAGAGCAGCGTGAGGACGTACAGCACCAGTACATGTGAGACTACAGTACCCACAATGCACTGCAGTATGGCTCCACAGAGAGCAGCATGAGGATGTACAGCACCAGTACAGGTGAGACTACACTACCCACAATGGACTGCTCTGAATTCACTAGCACGGTTGAGGGACTACACTACCCATTATATGCTTCTCTGAATACAGCACCAGTACAGGTGAGACTCCACTACCCACAATGCACTGCAGTACGGCTCCACGGAGAGCAGCTTGAGGATGTACAATACAAGCACAGGTGAGACTACACAACCCACAATGCACTGCACTACACCCCCACAGAGAGCAGTGTCAGGATGTACAGCACCAGTACAGGTAAGGGACTACACTACCCACAATGCACTGCTCTGAATACATTAGCATCTAGCACAGGTGAGACTACACTATCCACACTTCACTTCTCTGAATATTCTAGCACAGGTGAGGGACTACACTAGCCATCATGCACTTCTCTGAATAGAGCACTAGAACAGGTGAGAGGACTACACTACCCATCATGCACCGCTCTTAATACAGCACCAGTACAGGTGAGACTACATTACACTACACTACAATGCACTGCACTAAATACAGCGCTAGACTTGTTTGAGATAGACCTGCACAGATCCGATCAGTATCGATCAATAGTTGATCTGAATGATGTCACTGGCACGTCAGAGTCAGAGACCTCATGAAATCCAAAAAGAGAACCCCTGAACTACTACCACATGACAGCATGGATGACGTGAAAGAGCCCACCTGACAGCAGAGAGTACACCTGTCCACCTGTCCACCTGTCCGCTGTGAATGAACTTGTCAGCAGTGAACATCCCTTTTTGTCCCTAAATCAAGATATGAACATTGACCCTCTTTATCCAAGGCTGCTCTCGCTAACATTAGTGACAGCCATCACAGCTCGTTGCTAAGTGCCCGGCCCCTGCCAAACCAACAGTGCGGGCAGGAAGAGGCGTGTACCTTCAACAACCTCTCTCCTGGTTGACTCTTTCACACCTGGATTCCAAATATGGAGCTTGACTCCAGATTACCCGTTATAACTGCTAGCCTCGATTGGCTTTATTTGGCTGGAGTTGAAGAACTCAGAACTACCCAGAACACAGATAGAACCCTATAATCCTCATAAGAGGACGCATGGTTCAGGCAACAGTTACAAGAAAAACAGGTCCGCTCTGCTTCCCTCTTTCAGACATGTCATATTTGTGCACAGCCTACCTCAGTGAACTGAGTCGAGCAAAATGTCTCCCACAAACAGTATTCAGCCGACCCCTGCCACTTTTACGTTTTAATTTTCATTTCATTTTTATTTCAAGTCTGTTTTAAGTTGTTTATTACTTAGATCATTTTTTTGTTTTCTTTTATTCCCATGTTCTCCTTTATTTTAAACCTTGATTTTGACTACAAACGATTACCCCTCAAAATGCCCCCACCCTCTTTGCCTGTCTCTCACCTGTCACCCCTGCTCCTCACCTGCCGCACCTGCCCAGACGACCTCTCGGCTCAGTGGACTCAATGGAAGCATCAATTTGGCTCGTACCTGAAGGCCACAGGTTTGGACAAAGCTCCTAAAGAGAAACAGCTGGCTGTGTTACTGCAGAGACTCGACCTGCACCTGCCCCAAGCCCCGCCCAGTACCGCACACACTGCCCTGCCCACTGCCACGCCCACTGTTCGGGCCCCTCACGGACACAAGAACAGGACAGGTACAGAGGACAAAAAAGAAAATATATTGGCTTTATTGAGCAAATATTAGGATAAATGGGGAGGTGGATGGGCGAAATCTGATATTTTGGCTTTTAAATCACCGAGGTCGCTCCCGCTAGTATTAGCAACAGGTTTGATTGGCAGCTTATCACCACTAATTGCTAAGCGCCTGCCCCCTGCCCAAACCAGAGGTGCAGACGGGACAATCTTGCCCCTGACTGGCTCTTTGGTTTTGCACCCGGAGTCCAAATATGGTCCCTGGTTGCAGATTAACACTATGCTAGCCTCAACTGGCTTCATTTGGCTGGAGGCGAGCACTGTGGGTGACATCACACTCCCTCAGTCCACTTCTATGTACAGCTCGACTGAGAAGCTAGAATGTATACTGCCCTGAGTTAGCCCTTAGTTTTTGTTTGGTGGGGTCAGCAGCTTATTTCCATGGAGATAAAGTGTTATGACATTCTGTGGAACATTCCAGGCAGAACATCTCCATGGCTGTTACAAGGTTTATGGTTTGATCACATGTTTCCCTCTCCGTCACTTTCTTTCTCTCTCTCTCTTCTCCCTCTTCCTCCTTCTCCCTCTCCCTCTCTTCTCCCTCTCTCTCTCTCTCTGCAGTCTCCACCTGCGTCTCCACCTGTAAGCGCACCGCCCCTCCCCCCGTGCCCCCCCGCACCACCTCCAAACCCTACATCTCTGTCACAGTCCAGAGCAGCACCGAGTCAGCCCAGGACACATACCTGGAGCGGGAGGAGGGGCGGAGGTCGGACAGGGAGGAGGGGCGGAGGTTGGAGCGAGAGGTAGGACTGTCACGATAATTACTATAAAGATGTAAAATCGTTTTTTTTGTTATAACGTTGTTCCCTCATCAAAAACATGCCTGAAGAGGTTTTAAATGTCATCCATGCATGCTTGAGTATTTTAGCGATATCTCCCAGGCCCTATTTGAACCCTCCTTACAGTGGGAAGTATGAACCTGTACAAGGCTCCGCCCACAAGCCTACGTCACCCATGCTCCCACATGACAATTCTCCATAAATATATAAAAACATGATACAAACTGTACACAGCAACTTGACAAACCTGATGTGATGTGCAGTAGTTTCATTAGTGGGATGCAGCTGATGCTCTGAAGGGGGAGTTACTTAGTGCAGAGAGCAAAGGGAGGGGGGACTCAGAGCATCAAAAACGAAACTGAAATATATTAACTTATTAAATATCGGCGAATATAGCAGTAGTATAGTTATGTGGTAGCAGTTAATGCCCCATGGAAGTGTTTTGGGATGTTATGGATGTTTTTTTAGAGTTATTACGTCAGAGACGTAAATTTGTTAGTTTTTATCGTCTATATTTTCTTCTGTAATATATCACGCTTTAAAAATCTTGACAGGCCTACCGGGAGGAGGGGCGGCGGTCGGACAGAGAGGAGGGGCGGAGGACAGCGGTCACCAGCCAATCCAGCCAGGCCCACAGTAACTCCTCGGATAGCCTGGATAGCACGCATGCTAACAGCCTTGCGCGTGGCATCAGACGACCTCCACAGATCACCGCCGTCACCAGGGAAACCAGGTGAGGAGGAGGGGCCAGGGCTATTATAAATTCTTCTGATAAAATGCTGGGTTTCAAATGACATCACAACATGACATACTGTAGGAAGAGGGAGTCCATTTTAGAACTCAGAGCCAGTTCCTGTATTTTCTTCTTAACTTTTTTCCCCCACACTGCCACTGAACTGATTTAAAACTATGATAAATATTTAGCACAAGTACTATCCACCAAACCAAGTCAAAATTACAAAAACATAAAAACCTGTCAAATTACACTTTTGTCTCCTCTGTCTAACTCTGCTAGAGAACCTTTAATCCAAAGAGACACGAGAGAAGCCATCCCCCCTAACAGATCCCACGCTGCCACGGAAACCACTGACTGTGAGAGCAACGCCAAAGCAGCTAAAGCTAACCTGGCGCTAACAGGAGCGGCTAAAGCTAACGCCACGCTAACAGGAATGGCTAAAGCTAATGCCACGCTAACACCGGAGGAGCCGCATGAAGCACTGGCCCCCAG
The DNA here is from genome assembly GCA_000787095.1 of Periophthalmodon schlosseri. Taxonomy (NCBI): domain Eukaryota; kingdom Metazoa; phylum Chordata; class Actinopteri; order Gobiiformes; family Gobiidae; genus Periophthalmodon; species Periophthalmodon schlosseri. The sequence continues at coordinate 10,619 of JACM01011261.1, forward strand.
GAGGAAGCTGTCCTCTATAGGCATCCAGGTGAGAGGGAGGGCATCTGGGTGAAAGAAGGAGAAGGGACGGCGTCTGAATAAGAGAAGGAGGAGGGAGGGCATCTGGGTGAGAGGGAGGGCATCTGGGTGAGAGAACGAGGAGGGAGGGCATCTAGATGAGAGGAGGAGGGAGGGCATCTGGGTGAGAGGAGGAGGGCATTCAGGGCTCATGGTTTTGGGCTTGCGCAGCCTCTCCATAGATGTGGTGTTCTGGAGTTGTACCCAGTAAGGTGTCTGTGCTTCAGGTGGACTGTCTCCAGGAGTCCTCTGACCCCGCCCCCCGAGAGGACACGCCCCCTCTGTGCCGCTTCCAGTCCATCGGGGTTCAGGTGGAGGACGGCTGGCAGTAAGTCTGTGTGTGTCTGTGTCTATGTGGGTGTGCACGTGTGCGTGTGTGCGCATGTGTCTATGTGGGTGTGCGTGTGTGGGCGTGTGGGCGTGTGTGCGTGTGTGTGCATGTGTGTGTGTGTGTGTGTGCGTGTGTATGTGTGTGTGTGCAGCACAGGCCCTTTGACTTGTATATATACAGTACACACTTCTGCTTATATTTGTGTCTAAAGCACATGGGCTGCACAGTATATGGCATAAATAGCGATATTGCCATATTGTCTGATGCAATAAACAAACGAACAACACAAAGTTCCTCATTGTACAGAAGTGCGCTGCTTTTGGAGTAAAATGGACAAAAAGGCAGATTTATTCATGATTTTCATTCATGAAGTTCTACATTAGACTTGTGTTGGTTTTGGTTTTGTCTTTGTTAAGTTTTTATTTTGACACAGTTTTGTTTTAAATTAACTGAATTTATTGTGACAAAAAAGTTTATTAAAATATCAGAATAATATCGTAACAGAGTTATTTAATATTGCATCTTTTCTCATATGGTACAGTTTGATACTTCACCTCTGTAAGACAAGGGGGTCTGAGGGTTCTCCCCCAGGAATTTCTAGAGAAACAGAAGTAATTTCCTGTACTGTGTATTTTAGAATCCGAACCCGAATGCACTAACACAGAGATTCTAAACCACAGGGCCCCATAGTAGAACTGCAAGCACCTCCTTAAGGGATGCAAAACTAATAATATAATACTATTAACAAAACCAAAAGCTTAGATCATCTTTACAGATTCTAATCTGTTCCAGTCACTTAAGGATCAGGCACCGACAGCCTCATGACCCCCTCACTATCACCGCCCACGCTGTTACACTGGTCCTCAAGGCCAACAGTCAAAAGCATTTTAATAAATAATAATAATAATAA
>KN486032.1:0-10800 GCA_000787095.1 Periophthalmodon schlosseri
AAATCAGGACTAAACCGGGATTAGAACCAAGCTTACATCAGGACTAAATTGGGCTCAAACCAAAACTGGGTAGGTATTCCAGGTATAATAATAATAAAAATAAATATGGACTAAATCAGGACTAAACCGGGATTAGAACTAAGTTTACATCTGGGCTCAAACCAAAATTGGGTAGGTATTCCAGGTATTCCAATACAAAAGATAAAAAGTAAAAAAAGTAAAATTCTGTGTATTTGTAGAGATAAAATGCTACACACATGTTCATCTAATCTAGTCTAATTCATTTGATAAGAGCACTTATTAATTCAAGTTAATTTTACTTAAAATATTTACGTTGGAATGAGTAAAAGAAATACATGGATACAAAGCATTTATGTAAGTTAAAAAGTACAAAGTGCAAAAAGTACATCATATACATGGGTTAAAATGGCTTGAATTCAGAATAATGATCATTTTGTTTTATTTACATGAGATACGAGACTGTATATGTTTTGCTATTTTTATATGAAAAACAGGCTTTATTCCTGTAAACAAAACCTATTTGAATTTTAAGTTTGTCAGTGTGTGTTTTAAAAGATGCACACTATCCAACCAAATAGCAAGATATTTATATTGAGGGACTTGTTCAAAGGGGTCTCCATTTAAAGTACAGATGGGGTTGTAGGAGCCGTGACAGAGATCTGGTGAAGTGCATAGTTTTAGTTTTTGATGACTTTCTTTCTTCTTTCTTTATTTTTATTCATACAGGGGAACCCAATGAGAGCTCTTGGTCTCTCTTTTTCATGGGCGCCCTGTTTAAAATACAATACAAACAGAAAAACAAACAAGTATACAAGCAGGTGCAGGTGTGAGTATAAAAGTTTGTTACCAGATTTTTAATTGCAGTTGTGTCACCAAAGTCTCCAGTTTTGCTTTTCCTTTAGTGTATTCCATTTTTGTGAAGCAAAACAGCTAAAATCCTCTTTCCCATCTCAGTTTTGAGGCAGCTAGTTCTTAGCCTTATACAGTCATGTGATCTCGTATGAAATGTTCCAGTATCAATGATTAACAAGCAGGTGAGGTATTCTGGCAGTTTTTGAAGTAGTACCTTATAGATAGATAGATAGATAGATAGATAGATACATTTCATACAGTGTTGTTCTCTTCTAACAGACAGTGATGGCCAACCTGCTTTTTCATAGAGAATACTGTGATGAGTTTTCAAATCCATTTAATACATCATTTTTAGATTTATTATTATTATTATTAGTAGTAGTAGTAGTAGTAGTAGAGGCAGTAGTAGTAGAAGTAGTAGTAGTAGTAGTAGTAGTAGTATTTAAATGTATTTTGTAATTTGGCTAGAGCTTCCTGAGTAGTGGGTACAATAGAATACAACACTGTGTCATCTGCATAAAAATGGGCAGTGCAATAGGAAGATGAGGGGAAAATATTATTAATATACAAAGTAAAAAGTAATGGGCTAAGGACTGAACCTTGGGGAACACCCTTTTTATTACTGACCATGGGGAGAACAAGAACAACCAATATATTAAGTTAGAGAAATTTTAATGTAAAAATATAGTCAATAACACAAAAATTAGTATTACTATTCTGAATTAAAGTTATTTTAGACATAATCTTTTTGCTCTGTGTAAAGGTGTAGTGCAGTAATGGTTATCAGCTTTAAATCAGACCTATTCTGCAAAATTGACTTTTCAGATCTTTTAACCATGTTCTAGTCGTTTCTTCTCATTGAGCCTCTGAAGTTGTATTTGGAGTGATTCATGTTTGAGTAATCTTTAATGACTTGTTTTCAAGACGCAATTTTGCCGATTGACCCCCATATTCACAAGCCCACTGTGATGTTCTCCAGTTTTATTTTCTTAATTGATGACACGCATAGGAGTTGGCAACCCTTGTACTCATTCTGGTACAAATGAAAAAAAAAAAATCTGCATCTTGCTAGTGTGATCTGCGGCTATCCATCAGAGGTGCCGACTCTGTTGTGATGACGTTTACGGCGACATCAGCTCCCCACACACAAGCACAATAGGTCTGGTTTAAGATGTAAGAAAAACACTGAGACACTTTCTCATGTGCAAAGTACTGTTTACTTGTCACATTTGGATCCAAACAGTTTGTGGACACAACAGAGACTCCAGACCCTGACCACGCCTTTTTCAGCAGATTCTTAAAACAATAGAGTTTAGTCATGAATTCAGTTTGTGTGTATCTAAGACTGAGCAAAGATCTCCTGTGTCCAAAGCAAACAGCTAATGCAAATAAGAAACTTAACTTTGACCTGTGACTCTCTGAAACAAGAACAGCACTGGCCACTTGAGAGGACACAACCTCTTCCTCACTTCATCTCAAACCAATCCCACACTAGGTTCATATTTGAAACAGAGGCTGAAAACTAAATAGACCATTTTGGCCTCCAAGAGGAGTGGCAGTTCTGTCAAAGATTGTTGGACCACTATCGGGACTTCTTTAGAATTTTGAGGTTTTAAATAAACTTGAATTGTGATTTCATAGAGAAAATACACTGGCTGTTTGCAGTGGTGGAAGGTAATGAAGTACAAGTAGTAAAGAACTGTACTTAAGTAACATTTTTAGTTATCTGTACTTTACTTTAGGTTTTACAGTGGATACTTTTTACTTTTACTTCACTACACTTGAGAGCAGGTATCTGTACTTTCTACTCCACAAAATTTTTGAACAGGACTGAAAAGTAAAAAGTACTTTTCATATGATTTGAGAGGTTATTATGTAACAACCTGACTGAAGTTTTCGAGTTCAAGCTTCAGCTTTGAGCAAACAAAAACAAATACACAAAATTCACAAGAAAAATGAAGAAATTGGTTCATATTGTTACTGTGACCAAAATATGTCTCATTTTAATTAATATCACTACATTTACTTTAACTAATAAAAAACACTTGTGTGAAATACTTTTACTTTTTACTCTTAAAGTAAATTTTTAAAACGGGTACTTCAGTACTTTTACTTAAGTACATTTTTCATGTGATACTTTTACTTTTACTTGAGTAACTTTTTACCTCTGTATCTGTACTTTTACTTAATTGCCTGGGATTGTAACAGGCAGTTCTTCCCAAATGATTCTCATCCCAAATGTCTCAGATTGGATAAAAATTTCTGTCCCCGGTAGTTGAATCTGTATGGTTCTCATCTAGCAAAACACCTTTTAGTCTCATTTCTTTCACAAATAGCTGCTTTTACAATTTTCTGCATGTGGTGAAAGCCATTTTCCTAAACTAGAATGAATAAAACCAGATAAAACAAAACAAACATTAAATCAATACTTTTAATTTGCAATGGGCTCAAGACGTTTTCGGTCCTCTCTCTTAAAGGTCCTATATTACACAAAATTGACTCTTGTGAGCTTTATGCCATGTTATAATGTTGTTACCTCCTCAAAAACACACCTGGAGTTGTGTTTTGTTTCATTCACACATGTTTGAGTGACCCTTTATTATTAGTCTGTCTACATCTCCAAAGCTCAAAATGCTCTGTTCCATCTTACAATGTCACAAAGCGTTAGTTTTCAAGTTAACAGCTCCTTTTACCTTTAGTTCAGTAGAGATTGGCAATTCCAGGGCTGAAATTATCCAAATGATTCTAGTGAAGGTGTATGGAGTTTAAAAACACAGTGGAGCACTTCTTGTATTACTACGTGACATCACAAGGTGAAACAGAGAGTTTGAGAGAAGAACTCAGCCTAAATATGCAGGGTTTGTGTGTTAAACATGTGTGAATGAAACAAAACTCAACTCCAGGTATGTTTTTGATGAGGAACATTATATTAACATTATAACATAGATCAGAAAATAGTGTAATACGGGCCCTTTAAACTATAATCCTTCCACTTTTTAATCCTAATTTAGTTTGAAGAGTTGTATCTAATAAAGTGGCCAGCGTACACACATTAGAAGCTGTATAAAATGAGACATGGGCAGAATGCATAGAATAACAGTGTGATGGCTGGACAAAGCTCAACGCTGCCCCCTGTCTGTCTGATAAAGCACTGCTAGGTTTTTGGTTTATTCCATTCACCTTCTCTCAACAACACACTTTGAAATAGAAATTCTCCACTACCTTATGTCTACCTTACAAACATATGTTCTTTTATAGACAAATACAGTTGAAACCAGAAATTTACATACACCATATAAAAAGACACGTTTGCTTTTTTTTCTCACTGCCTGACATGAAATCAGACTAAACCTGTTTTGGGTCAGTTAGGTTTACCAAAATTATTTCTATTTGCTAAATGCCAGAATAATGCTAAACCCTGTTTGGGTCAGTTAGGTTTACCAAAATTATTTCTATTTGCTAAATGCCAGAATAATGAGAGAAGGATTTTTTTTTGACAATTTTTCATTACTTTCTTCAAAGTCAAAGTCAGATGGCCATACATTTCATTAGTATTTGGTAAAATTGCATTTAAACCCATTCCTCCTGATAGAACTGGTGTAACTGAGCCAAGTTTGTAGGCCTCCTTGCTCACACTTTCCTTTTCAGGTCTACCCATACATTTCCAATAGAACTGAGATCAGGGAATTGTGATGGCCACTCCAAAACATTGACTTAGTTATCCTTAAGCCACTTTGTAACCAGTTTGGCTGTATGCTTCGGGTCACTGTCTATTTGGAAGACCCATTTCCGCCCAAGCTTTAACTTCCTGACTGATGTCTTGAGATGTTGCTTTAGCATTTCCACATAATGTTCTTTCCTCATGATGCCATCTATTCTGTGAAGTGCACCAGTCCCTCCTGCAGCAAAACAACCTCACAACATGATGCTGCCATCCCCGTATTTCACAGTTGGGTTGGTGTTCTGAGGTTTGGAAGCTTCCCCCTTTTCCTCCAAACGTAACAATGCTCATTATGGCCAAGCAGTTTCTTTTGGAGTAATGGCTTCTTCCTGCAGAGTGGCCTTTCAGCCCATGTCAGTACAGTACTCGTTTCACTGTGGATAATGACACAGTCTTACCAGCTTCAGCAGCATCTACACAGGGTCTTTTGCTTTTGTTCTTGGGTTGATATGCGCATTTCGGACCAAAGCACGTTCACCTCTGGGACACAGAACCCGTCTCCTTCCTGAGCATAATGATGGTTGGACATTCACATGGTCTTTATAATTGTGTATAACTTAACAGATGAACGTGGCACCTTCAGGCATCTAGAAATTACACCCAAGGATGAACCAGACTCGTGCAAGTCCACAGTTCTCTTCCTGATATCTTGGCTGATTTCTTTTGACTTTCCCATGATGTTACACAAAGAAGCAGTGTGTTTCAGATGTGTCTTCAGATACATCCATAGGTGTGTCTCTAATTAACTCAGATGTTGTCAATAAACCAATCAGAAGCTTTCAAAGACATGGCATCATCATCTGGATTTTCCCAAATTGTTTAAAGACAGATTGTTTAAAGAAACTGTCTCTAGTACTTCTGACTTTGAAGAAAGTAATGAAAAATTGTCTAAAAAAAAATCCTTCTCTCATTATTCTGGCTTTTAGCAAATAGAAATTATTTTGTTCCTAACTGACCTAAAACAGGAAAAGTTTAGTCTGATTTCTTGTCAGTGAGAAAAAAAACGTATGCGTCTTTTCATATAGTGTATGTAAACTTCTGGTTTCAACTGTAACTCTATGGGAACTGGAAAAGTCTGGAAATAGGCTGCGTACATGCATTGAACCATAGACTGTATAAAGAGTGGACCAAGTGAGTGTGACGTCACCCATAGTGTTCGGGTCCAGTCAAATGAAGCTCATCGAGGCTAGAAGTTATAGGGGCGAATTTGGAGCCGAGTTCTAAATTTGAAATTCCGACCACGAGTATCATAGCCACCAATGAGCCAATGAGCCAATCTGGAGCAAGGCTGTTGAAGGTGACACTCCTTCCCCCAAAACCAGCAAACCTGTTGCTAACGCCAGCAGAAGCAACCTCGGGGAAAGAAGGCACCTGATTTGTCATTTCATATCTTGATTTCTGGACACAATAGTGAAATAAAAACACCAGGATCATGTTAATATGAACATTTTAAGACCAAAATGACAAGGCTCACTACAGCAGTTACAGAGAGAGGGAAAGTGAATTGGAGCCAGAGTCGATGGAGCTGGAAGCGCGCCCATGCTCACTTCCTATTTGGAATGTGGCGGCTAGCAGGTTAGCTATGTCCGTTTATAGATACAGTCTATGGTTATGGTTATAATTAAATTACACACCTTTGTCATGTTAATTTTGTGCCTTAAAATGATTTCATCTGACAATAGTTTTGCCTGCATCTTTGAATAATACCACATCCTGTGATGTGATGTGAACGCAGCCTGTTTCAGCTTCCACGGAAATGCCTTCAAATCATTCAAGACATTATCAAAAATATCATCTTTTTAAAATCTTTGTGTAGAAAACCTTAAATATCGTTTGGTAACATGTACTGTGTATTTTACAAAGAAATTTGATGCAAATCATTACTTCAGTGAGTCATTAAAGCGTGCGCCATTTTACCATGGCAACAAAAACACATTTCGGATATAACTGCCATACTTATAATAAAATATTTTTCAGTTTTTTCAAAATGTGATGTGGGTTTTGAAGTCTTTTATAATTTATATGAGGTCACTTTTGGGCATTTGGTTGAGTTTTGGGACTGGGATTAATTTTGTTGTGGAAAGTCTGCTACCTACTTTTCTGTTTGCCTGGAAAGCTCCACAGTATGGCATTAAATTTTTCTCTAGCATGGAGACAAGGAGGCGATGCCAGGTCAAGTTACACATCAGATCTATGGAGAGGTGATCCCGCCCACAATAATAATCCATGTTTTCATCAGTCAAAACCATAGTCTGTATAAAGAAGTGGACTAAGTGAGTGTGATGTCGCCCATAGTGTTCGGCTCCAGTCAAATGAAGCTCATCGAGGCTAGAGCAGTTATAGCAGTGAATTTGGAGCCCAGTTCCAAATTTGGAAATCTGACAGCGAGTATCATAGCAACCAAAGAACCAATGGGGAGCGAGGCTGTTGAACGTAACGCCCCTTCCTGCCTGTACTGCTGGTTTAGCAGGGAGCGGGCGCTTAGCAACGCTGTCAATCAAACCTGTTGCTAAAGCTAGCGGGAACAAGCTTGGGGAAAGAAAGCGCCTGATTTGTCTGTTATTAATGTTCATATCTTGATTTACAGACACAATAGCGAAATAAAAATACAAACATTTTTAGACCAAAATGACGAGCCTCACAACAGCAGTTACAGAGAGAGGGGCCACAGTTTTTCAATGTAAAGTGAATTAGAGCCAGAGTTGATGGAGTCGAAAGCGCACCCATGATCTCTCCCTATTTGGAATGCGGTGGCTAACAGGTTAGCTACCGTATGTCCATTTATGTATTCAGTCTATGGTCAAAACACATGTAATTGAATGAATGCAAAATTGGTAACTTTAATGCCATACTGAAGAACATGCCAGGCGTCTCCATGGAGTCAAGCCACCACCAGAAAAGTTACACATGGAACCTTTTATGTTTGTTTCGCTTGCTTTAAATTTCAAAACCAACCCAATCTCACACCATCATCACACAGACTTTTACATTGAGCACTAACCCATCTCCAGTATTTGCCTGTAAAATCTTGCCGGCTTGCATTTTAAAAGTCTTCTTCGGTACAAAAATGAGAAAAAAATCATTTGTCTGGGTCTGCTTCTCCAAAAGCGTAGGGATCAGTCGTCGCAGCGTGGAGCCTTCTCGTGAGCGTCTCTATGGAACCTACAACAGAAGAGAAGCAGCATTAAAAGCTGACAACACAAAGCCATAGGAGCCTTCACCGCATCCACAGACACTCTAAAAATAAAGATAAAATGAGAATGCACCAGGTATCAGAGCCCACACACTCACGAAAAGACAAGTCAGATAAGTTAATATAGCTGGCCTGTTTGGCACGCATTCCTCTCCCAGATTAAAATGTCTAACTAATAGGACGGCAAGATGAATCGAAATCTGAATGGACAAAATTAGCATATCACAAAAACGTTTTTAATGTGCCATATGTTCTTCCACAGACAACAAAATCCTGTCTTATTCTGCGTAAAAACTGCTAACCCTGTATTTTAGATCTGTACAGTCATGTTCTGATATGTCCCTGTGTGTCAGATTCCCTCCCCATGTGTGCCAGATGCCCTCCCTGTGTGTCAGATGCCCTCCCTGTGTCTCCATGGGGGTCTTATTCTGCATAAAAACTGCTAACACTGTAGTATAGATCTGTACAAACATGTTCTGATGTGTCTCCAGGGGGTCTTATTCTGCATAAAAACTGCTAACACTGTAGTATAGATCTGTACAAACATGTTCTGAAATGTGATTCTTGTGTTATTTTGTTGCTGTGAAAAGTAAGGCTCACGATTTGACACACAGTATAAGGTGAGAGATGGAGACAAGTCAGAACTCTCAGGTGGAATTTGCTGTTTAATTGTCAGACTGCAGATTAGTCGACCTGGTTTATGGTTAATAATGGTTACTACTACCAAATAAGCCATACCATTCTAAATAAAACCAATTGGTTCTGTAGACGGCAGCACACTAGCTCGCTGTGTCTCAAACATGGATCTATTAAAATAACTGGATAGGGTGTTGCTAGTTTAAAGCTGTCTCAAGTTGGATTAGTGGCCACTCATTCGTACTCCAATAAAAAATTCCCTCCTTCCCAGAAAGGATTTTTCTCAGAGAGCGCAATGTAATCACAAACTGCACATGTTTGGCTGACAGAGACTGACAGCTTTTACCTATTTTCAGATCATAAACTTTATCTCAGGTCAAAATGCATGTTGTCTTAAAAAACATATTTTTAATCGTTAGCTTCAGCTTCGCTCTACATCCGCTCTAGCCTAGATTGGTTAGAGCAGTCACGTGGTACGACATGAATGAGCATGTGAAAGATGTGAACAAGCCCAACTGTCGTGAATGAACCACAGGTTTAGAATATGGTTCAGAAATTCCTGGAAGCACAAACATTATCGTTTATAATTTACTTATTATTCCCTTGTCTCCTTTGCGTCCACTCAGCTCCGCTCGCTCTCGTCGGACAAAGTCTCATGGCAGGGCAGGATGTACCTAACTGTTATAGGCTAAACTCGCGACATGCATCACTGAGCACAGCCCATTGACTTCAATGGGCTGCCATGTTTAGGCCCGGGGCTTAGTCTCAAAGCTTACACAACTTTTTATTAAAACCATAAAATATAAAATAAACAACCTATAAAAATTCAAATAAAGTCTACACAATTATTTTTATATGTAGAATACTTCAGTTTGTGGTGTTGTTTTAATATTTATTATGCCTCAAAATTAGCATTAGCGTTAGCACTGAGACACAAACATGTCTCTTTCTAAACACAGAAGTGTCTGTGGTGAAGTATTCATTTTATTTGTGTAGTGTTTAACATGTTGTCAGTGACATCCACCCGCAGCTCCCTGTCCACTGCCTCATCTTTAAATATTTATTCATTTTAGCGTGACTCTGCAAAAACCTCATAGAGATACAACTGGACTGGAAGTAGTGACGCTAACAGAGAGGTTACCGGGCGCCTTTGTGCAAGAAGCTTATTCCAAACACAATCGTGCTCCTAATAGTGAAAAGTCATTAAAAACTGTTGTTCTTGGTCCTTTCTGGCGCAAACCCATAAAGTGTAAACTCCACCTGGGTCCAGCGGCTCGTTCACTCCTCCACACAAAGGTGCAGCTGATGCTCTGCACTTTTAACTGTCTCCAAAGAAGCATGAAATCTCCTCATTAAGTTTGCTTCACCAACAAAGCCCCACACCTTTTGAAATACCCTCACATGGATGCACTCACTCCTATACACACTACATGATATTAGAGTTCTCAAAAGTATCGAAAATCAGATACTAAGCCTTACTAATACTAGCATTGAAACTAGAGCAGGTATCCATACTAAAAAAGTCCCATTCACAGGACAGAAAAGAACCTTTCCTGAATAGCTTTAGAATGATCTGGAGCTGTATCAGAACGAGTATAAGACACATAGACTAGTACACGCTAGAGATGCGTGGGTCAGGCTTTTTTCCATCCCGCGGGTCCCGTATTTCTGATAGTGTATGGCCCGCCCCAGCCTGCCTTGCACAGCAGAATCTATTTATACAACCCGCCCTGACCCGCACCCGCAAACATTAAACACCCGTTAAAAATACGTCAATAAATGCAGCTTTATTTTAGCGAAAAAAACTTGCATAATGGGGGGTGAATCCGTCAATAGGAGGCTGCAGATTTCTTTCAAAACAAAATAATACCTAATTTTCCGTCTTCAAATTGCTTCTTTGTGGCTCCATTTACTTGTGGCAAATGGTTGTTATTGGCTAATGTGGCACGCAATGCCACGCAAAGGGGGTCGCGGCGCAGTGGCATCAAGTTATAGGTTAACTGGGCCGGTTCCGTGCTTACTTAAACTTTATTATCAAACATAATCAAACATAGGCCCATATAGATGAATATTAGTTTGTTTTAAAATATTTTATAGACTATAGTAATAATATCCTACATATTTTTCTTCTGTGAAAAAATGACCCGCCCCAAGCCGCCCCACAATAAAATTATTTTTTTCCAGCACGCCCCAACCCGACCCGCAGGTTACCCCCGTGGGTCAGAAGTCAACCCGCGCATCTCTAGTATACGCCCATGGACCACTATGGAACCTACCTGGACGACTGAGGGATTACACAGATATAAGGCCACATGGGAATAGAAAAGAAAGTACTACCATTTAATGTTCAAAATCACATTTTATTGTCTGAAGAAAG
>KN486033.1:7278-23342 GCA_000787095.1 Periophthalmodon schlosseri
TGACTTTGGACACTTGTATTAATTCACTGCGAGCAGCTGAATTGTCCCGGGAGAACTGCAAAGCCATAACAGGTCCAACAGTGGAGGAAGTTCACGTCATACACGGAGCTTCACGCCATCAGCAGAGGGACAAAGACAACACAGTGGAATGCAAGTTCTGCGGCAGGACGCGTGAAAGGAGCAAACAAAAACGTCCAGCATTTGGCAAGAAATGTAAAAAGTGTGGTAAGGAAAACCACTTGGCAGCCAAGTGTAAAGCCCGTCCTGAAACAAGTAAGAAGAAAACAGTGCACAATGTAACAGAATGTGGAAGTGAGTATGAGGACATTCTGTGTGTTAGAGATGAGGTACAAAGCGAAAATGTGAATACTATAGAGTCTAACAAAGGAAAAGACACTAAACTGTTTGCAGGTGGGCTCTTAGGCAAAGATATTGTCAGATTTCAGGCTGATTGCGGAGCTACATGTAATGTGTCACCTGTTCACCTGTTAAACCAAGATGTAAAACTTGATGAGACTGATTCTGTGCTGGTGATGTACAATGGTAACAAAGTAAAGCCACTGTGCAAATGTAAAGTGAAACTGAGAAACCCCAGAAACCAAAAACTGTACCAGTTAGAGTTCCAAGTGGTAGACAAAGATTGCAATGTGCCATTGATTGGGAAAAGAACCAGTGAGGCTATGAAACTGATTAAGGTGCAATATGAAAACATTATGGTTATTGACAGTATTGTGGCAAAAGAAGAAGACACTAAAGGACAATGGACATTTGAGCAAATTAAGACAGATTTTGCAGATTTGTTCACAAGAGACAGTTGTCTGGAAGGGGAATACAAAATAAAAGTAGACACAGGCATGAACCCAGTGCAACTCCCAAAGCGGCGAGTTCCAGTGGCCATGATGAAGCTGCTGAAAGAGGAACTTCAGGACCTTGAGCGCCGAGGTATTATCACCCCAGTTTACTGTAGCACTGATTGAATCAGAAGCGGTGGTAATACAAAAGCAAAGTGGTAAACCTAGAGTGTCCATTGATCCAAAGCCCTTGAACAAGGCACTCACACAGTCACGTTCCATTAGCAACTATTGAGGATGTACTTCCAGAGGTGTGTAGGGCTCAAGTGTTCACAGTTTGTGATGTTAAGAGTGGATTTTGGCATGTCAAGCTGTCAGAGGAGTTGAGTTACCTAACTACCTTCTCTACTCCATGTGGCCGCTACAGGTGGTTAAAAATGCCCATGCGGATTAGTCCGGCACCTGAGGTTTTCCACAGAAAACTGACCCAAGCACTGGACGGGTTGCCAGGCCTGTAAATTATTGCTGATGATGTGCTAATCACAGGTGAGAGTCACGCAAAGATGCAAAGTTGAGACTGTTTCTGGAACGATGCAAACAAAAGAACATTAAACTGAATCCAGAAAAGTTCAAACTGAGACAAAGTGAGTGCACATACATTGAGCACCGCCTCACGGCAAATGGACTTAAAGTGGACCCTGACAAGGTCTGTTCCATTGAACAAATGCCGAGGCCCACAGATGTGAAGGCAGTACAGAGGCTGTCAGGTGTGGTAAATGGCCAAGTTTTGCCCACATCTTTCAGACCAGTGTGAAGTGTTAAGACAGTTGACAAAGACACAGAATGGAACTGGACAGAGTAAGAATGCATTTGTGAAACTTAAAAAGACTATTGCAGATGCTCCTGTCCTGAAGTACTACAGACCTGAGGACGACCTCGTGGTAGAATGTGATCCATCAGACACAGTTTTGGGGACAGGAAGCTGAAATAGAGGCCGTTAATATGGTGCAACATTTACCTATCTCCAGTGACAGTCTTAGCCAGATCAGACTAGCTACAAAAGATGACAAAACACTGCAGACTGTTATTAAAATGATGCAGCAGGGATGGCCTTCAGACAAGAAAGTCATACCACCTGAAATCAGACCACACTTTTCATTACAAGATGAACTAAGTCAACAACACGGCATTGTGTTTAAAGGAGAACGTGCTGTTATTCCTTCTTCACTCCAGAAAGACATCACCAGCCGCCTGCACTCGTCTCATCTTGGTGCAGAAGGATGTCTGCGGAGAGGCATGGCATGAACGACCATATAAAGACACACATCTGCAGATCAGTAGATGACAAACAACAAAAGGAAACGCTCCACCCACACGATATGCCACAGACCATGAGCAAAGTAGGTGTTGACCTATTTCAGTTTGACAATAAAAATTACCATGTAACAGTTGACTATTACTCCAACTATTGGGAAATAGACTTTTTTACAAACACTAAATCTACTACAGTGACAAAGAAACTAAAGGCACATTTTGCTAGGTATGGCACTGTAGTTTCTGACAGTGGACCTCAGTATTCATCCCAAGAGTTCCACAGATTCAGTCAGCTGTGGGAATTTGAACACAAAACGTCAACTCCAGGATACCCACAGAGTAACGGCAAAGTCTGCAGTTAAAACTGCTAAGAGACAGTTACACACAGCCAAAGCCTCTGGACAAGACCCTTACCTTGCACTCTTCATCACAACACACCATCACAAGAACTGGACACCAGCACAGAGACTGATGAGCTGCCGCACAAGCACATTACCCCCAGTAAAAAACAGCCTTCTCCAGCCCAAAGCGATTCAGGCCGAGCAGGTCCCGTGGAGCAATCAACTTCGTCAGTTTGCTTACTACAGCCGATCAGCCAGGGATCTCGTTCCCCTGAAAACAGGTGATTTTGTGAGAGCACAGCCTTTTCAGCCCCACACCAAATGGAGGCGAGGCACAGTGAAAAAACTGATTGACTCGAGATCCTGTGAGGTTGAAATGGAGTCGGCTGCGCAAAACTCCAAAAGCTGTCCTGTTGAAATAAATAAATAAATGAACATAGCATGGAAAGAGTAGTACAGGCCTATTGTTTGATCCATAGTTTTGCTAAATTTTCCTTGGGGAGAATAACGCACCGAACCCCCCTACACATTTGGGTGATTTGTGTAAGCTGTTTTTCTTTTCTTTTTCTTTTTTTTTTAAACACGCAGTGCACTTCAAGGCAGCTTATTGAGCTGCTGCATTACAAACGCAGCCTGTAGATTTCAAAGCCCCACTCCGCCCCTGACCTACATCATCAACTAAAACACCATATTTTCAAAGAGTTCTCACACTTACAATGATGGTATCTTTCTCCAGTTGTCAGGGAGAACTAAGAAACAGAAAATATCAGTCTCTTAAACTGTAAATGAAGAAATCTTTCAAACTTACGCTTTGGAGAGGGGGGCACTGGGGTTTTTGCCCTTCCAAACAGCTGAAACATCTGGGAGGAGAAATCACACACAAAGATCATTCATTTGCGCTGATTTTCAGCTAAAAATATTGCAATTGTATTGTAAATAATCTGATCTTTTTTTGTAGTAGCAATAAATATATAAATAATAACTGTACTGTAACAAAATAACTATATTACACACCTTTCTCAAAGAATGTCTGGTGTCGTTGCTGCTTCAGTCTAAACTGAAACTGAAACTAAACTAAACTGGCGTCTGTTTGTAAAATGTCCTTCCAGTTTTGTTTCGGACATTCCTCCGGCTTGATTTTACTGAGCGCGGATATTTGAACATGACATGACATAACCATCCAAACACAGGCACAGTCTTACGCTGGAATCAGGATTTGTCATATTCAGACACAACAAAAGACGTTCACGCCCAGAGCAGCGGGTCATTTAAGCGTGTCATTTCTTGTCTGAAACACTCATTTGGTGCATCACATTATCTTAAAGGTTCATGCAAAAGCTGCGGACTTCCAAATAAAATGTCTTTGCTCTACCTCATCATGGTTTGTCATTCAAGGAAAATTTATTTGTACAGCCCAGTTCGTCCACAAAGTAATTCAAAGTGCTTTACAGAATAATAAAGACATTAAAATCACAATACAACAAATCAGAACATAAATAATCACAAATAATCATTCGTAATTTTTAATCATTCAGCATCAGCTTTTTTTTTTTTTTTTTTTTTTTTAATTAAACGTTATCATTAGAATATCTTGCAGAGGTAATGACATATAAACAAATAATATGGTGATTACAGCTTTTCTGAGGCATAAAAAAGGAGCACATTATACTTAGATTATAAAACCAAAATGAAAACAAAAGGACTTGGGACATTGAATATAAAACTTTCTTGGCACGGACAGATTTAAGCAATTTCAGGGAGGAGTAGAGTAGTACAAATTCATTCATAAAATGTTGAAAACAGAGGGTTTCTCCATTTACAACAGTGAACATGGTATTTAGCCAGTAGGAAAACAATATTCACAGTGTCAGTTACATTTCTATCCACGTCATTCACAAAATATAAAATATGATTAACATTTAAATTTGGGAACTTTGGGATTTTCAGCGATAACCTCTTTCTAATGTCACGCCAGAATTTCTTGGACACAGGACAAGTAGATTATAGTAAAAGGCAGAAGGCGCTAGATAAAGGGAAAAAAAGAAAATGAGCGACAGAACCGAGAGAGGACTAGTGATGTGTCGTTCGTGAACAAGTCGGCTCTTTTGAACGGTTCCTTAACGTAATCTCATTATTATCGTAATCTCTTATTCCAAAGGGTAAACTCACTCCCACTTCATTTTAAGAAAATCTTAGCTTGGCCTTTTCTCTCTGTGATTAGTTTGTAGATAAAATGAGTTCTCACATTGGCTTCTGTCATATAAACAAATAGTAAAAGAGCCAGTCTTTTGAACGGCTCTTTGAAATGAATGGATCTAAAAGATTCGGATCTCATATAAGAGCCGAAAGTCCCATCACTATCGAGGACGGAAGAAGCAATGGCCATACGGTGTTGTTATAATGAATCTACATCATTGTGTTTGCAGTGTGTGTGATCAATCATTATAATGTAACAGAAAGTGTGTTAAAAAGCCTATTAACAACGAAAAATTATTACAATATAAAACATTATTATAATCATTCAGTGTAAAGTTACAGAAAGTATAATATTTTAAACAGCAGAATAAAAGTTTGTACATTTTAGTTCTTCGTCTTCCTTCACGCAGTTCATTACAATACACACATACAGTACATACTTTTGAATATTTTATGCTAAACTGAACTGCAGCAGTAGCACAACAATGCAAAAAAGTCTCCAAAATATGTAAGTTTCCAGATATCCCTTTTTAATTATAGATACCTACATGTTTATCTAAAATATTATGATAAAATTAAAGAGCCCTTGTTACGCTGTTCTCTGATCTATGTTATAATGTTGTTTCCTCGTCACAAACAGACCTGGAGTTGTGTTTTGTTTCATTCACACATGTTTAACACACAAACCCTGCATATTTAGACACTCTGTTCCACCTTGTGATGTCATGTGGTAATACAGGAAGTGCCCCACTGTGTTTTTAAACTCCACACACCTTCACTAGAATCATTTGGATAATTTCAGCCCTGGAATTGCCAATCTCTACTGAACAAAAGGTAAAATGTAGCTGTTAGCTTGAAAACTAACACTTTGTGACATCATAAGGTGGATCGGAGCATTTTGAGCTGTGGAGATGTAGACAGACTAATAATAAAGTGCATATGAGAGGTTTTCATGTTTTTGAAGTAGACTGCTATTTGGTTTGTTGGAAAGTTGGCTACAGTTAAGTGGCAGTTTTAAGAAAAAAGTTGAGGAAAAAAGTACAAAAATACAGGATGTAGCAGAGAGCAAAATGGAACCTCTGTCTATGTCATCAACAATAAGTAATAAAATCCATCTAAAATAAAGAGTCAATTTACGAGCAAGGAACACATTTCTCTGGCTAAGTAAACATTACGGTTGCTAGGCAACAGTTATGGAATCACCTCTACATATGTCACATCTGCTGCCTGGGTCCAACCTGGAAATACAACTATAAACTTCACCAGAATTAAAAACTCAACAAAACTAGGCAATAATTTTTAGTAAAATCTTAACTATGATATGTTTTAACACACAAACTCTGCATATTTAGGCTGTGTTCTTCTCTAAAAAAAAAACCAGAAAAAAACAAACAAAAAAAAACTCTCTGTTCCACCTTGTGATGTCATGTGGTAATACAGGAAGTGCCCCACTGTGTTTTTAAACTCCACACACCTTCACTAGAATCATTTGGATAATTTCAGCCCTGGAATTGCCAATCTCTACTGAACAAAAGGTAAAATGTAGCTGTTAGCTTGAAAACTAACACTTTGTGACATCATAAGGTGGATCGGAGCATTTTGAGCTGTGGAGATGTAGACAGACTAATAATAAAGTGCATATGAGAGGTTTTCATGTTTTTGAAGTAGACTGCTATTTGGTTTGTTGGAAAGTTGGCTACAGTTAAGTGGCAGTTTTAAGAAAAAAGTTGAGGAAAAAAGTACAAAAATACAGGATGTAGCAGAGAGCAAAATGGAACCTCTGTCTATGTCATCAACAATAAGTAATAAAATCCATCTAAAATAAAGAGTCAATTTACGAGCAAGGAACACATTTCTCTGGCTAAGTAAACATTACGGTTGCTAGGCAACAGTTATGGAATCACCTCTACATATGTCACATCTGCTGCCTGGGTCCAACCTGGAAATACAACTATAAACTTCACCAGAATTAAAAACTCAACAAAACTAGGCAATAATTTTTAGTAAAATCTTAACTATGATATGTTTTAACACACAAACTCTGCATATTTAGGCTGTGTTCTTCTCTAAAAAAAAAAACAGAAAAAAACAAACAAAAAAAAACTCTCTGTTCCACCTTGTGATGTCATGTGGTGATACAGGAAGTGCTCCACTGTGTTTTTAAACTCCACACACCTTCACTAGAATCATTTGGATAATTTCAGCGCTGGAATTGCCAATGTCAACTGAACAAAAGTTAAAAGGTAACTGTTAGCTTGATAACTAACACTTCGTGACATCATAAGGTGGATCGGAGCATTTTGAGCTGTGGAGTTGTAGACAGACTAATGATAAAGTGTTACTCAAACATGTGTGAATGAAACAAAAAGTATCATTATAAACCTCACAAGAATCACAAAAAAACAAAACACATTTTTACTACATTTTAGTGGAAAAAGTACTCTAAACTGTCACGTGCCCTTTAAGTTAAACTGTAACGAGAGAAAAAGTAAACAGCTCACACAAATGGCTAAAATTCCACCTTATTTTGAGTCATTGTTTTGATTTTTATTTCGCTTGTGGCGGCTGTGTTTTCGCGGTGACATCTGGCAACCTCGTGTAACGTTTGTCCCGGCCCGGCCGCCGTCCTGCTTCCGGTTGTGGGTGTGGCGTCTTACACTGAACCAGATGACTGCACAAATAATGGACTAGGATTTCGGTTTTCTCTTCAAGTTTATTAGTTTTAGCGATTAGCAAACTCTTGGATCAGTGTTTCGGAGCCGAGGCTGGGATGCTGTGGCAGGATGGGAAACTTATTCGGGAAAAAGAAACGCACAAGAGTGACAGAACAAGACAAAGCTGTGTTGGTGAGCTAACGTTAGCCGGGATGCTAACCTGTCACTTTAGCCCCTCATGTCAATAAATACAGGTTTAAGTAGTGTAGTTTATCAGTTATCTAGCGTTATATTAGCCAGACGTGATGTTAGCTTTAGGAAACGGGCCAAATGCTGTCAGATCTCTATGTTTTCTCCATATTTGCTGTTGTTTGTCAGGTTTCTGTTTCATTTCGTTAATTAATCTTTATTTCTGCAGATCACTCAGACTCTTTTACACGAGCGCCCTGTTCAAATGCAGAACAATACAGACAAAAACAAACAAAACAAAACAACCAGCTGCACAGGTCCATTTAAAACATTAAAAACAGGAGCAGGTGTGATTATAAATGTTTATCTCCACATTATTAAAGTGCATTTGTGGCACCAGTTTTGTATGTCCTTGAAATTTGTTCCATGTTTGGGAAGTAAAATAATGCAAAGCTTTTTTCCCATTTCAGGTCTAGTGCGGCCAGTTTTTAGACGTAAACAATCATGAGATCTTGTATTAAAAGTTCTTCTCCACCTCTTCTCTTCCCCCTCCCTCCTCCTCTCCTCTTTCTCTCTCCTCCTCTTCTCTGTTTCTCTCCTCTCCTCCCTCTTTCCTCCTCTTCTCTATTTCTCTCCTCTCCTCCCTCTCTCCTCTTCTCTTTCTCTCTCCTTCTCTCCTCCTCTCCTCTTTCTCTCTCCTCCTCTTCTCTGTTTCTCTCCTCTCCTCCCTCTTTCCTCCTCTTCTCTATTTCTCTCCTCTCCTCCCTCTCTCCTCTTCTCTTTCTCTCTCCTTCTCTCCTCCTCTCCTCTTTCTCTCTCCTCCTCTTCTCTGTTTCTCTCCTCTCCTCCCTCTTTCCTCCTCTTCTCTATTTCTCTCCTCTCCTCCCTCTCTCCTCTTCTCTTTCTCTCTCCTTCTCTCCTCCTCTCCTCTTTCTCTCTCCTCCTCTTCTCTGTTTCTCTCCTCTCCTCCCTCTTTCCTCCTCTTCTCTATTTCTCTCCTCTCCTCCCTCTCTCCTCTTCTCTTTCTCTCTCCTTCTCTCCTCCTCTCCTCTTTCTCTCTCTCTCTCCCTCCTCTTCTCTACTTCTTATTAGCCAAGTTCCAATAAAGGTTTTTTAACTTTTCTAAACAGACGGAGTGCCTTGGGTTTTTGTTGTCTGATTTTCTTTATGCATTAATTTGACCCTATAACTACTGAAATATTTCCATGTATATTTGTAAATAAGTGTTGACCCGTTTCACCAAAATATCAAACACGGATCCTCTTGTTTTTAGACTGTGGATGAGAAAAGTAGATCATGAGGCGCCTCCACAGTCTCCTCTGTTAACGGGTGAACACGTTTGTCCTATTTTCCCAGCAACTGAAGCAGCAAAGAGATAAACTCAGGCAGTATCAGAAGAGGATCAACCTCCAGCTGGAAAAGGAGAGAACTTTAGCCAAACAGCTGCTGAAGGACGGAAAGAAGAAGTAAGTACATCACAACAGCAATAAAACAGTATATACAGTTAAGTTACTTTTTTCACATGGAATATTTAAAATTCCAGCTCTATTAAGACCAAAAATGAAAATGAGAAAAGTAGAAAACATGTTAAAACCAGAATGGATTGGAATCTCCGCATTTTGATACTGAAAACACCTGTGAATGTTTAATAAAAATGTCATCCACAGAAACATCTTCGTTTATCAAAGACAGTAAGGCACCCAGCGCATTTCGCTGTTAGGCGCTCCCTGAAAAGATGGAAACTAGCCACGTTGCCGATAATCTTTACATATTTACGTTTTTAAATGTTCATTAATATGTGCTGTCCCGTTACAAATAAATAAAATAAGAAAATAAGAAACTGTCCCACTATAGAGTAATGACATTTCTTCTGTAAAAGCTCAAAACACTAAACCTAAAATGTGAAAGAGCTGCTACAGTTTAATAACGAATATAAAAGTCTACAGCTCTGATCCGTATTTAGTTTGTACCTGACTCTAAAACTAGAAAATCAAGTAAACAACAGTAGAAAACTAGTTAACTGTTAAACCACAGGGACACTTCAGGCCACAGGCGCATCGCTGATACAGACTCTGGGTCAGACGCAGCTGAACTGAACCTTTCTCTCCTTAAATAACATGTTTCCGAGTCTGTGTTTTGAGGATAATGATTGTTGTGGGGTGAGTTGAAGTGTCCTTTATCTCCCCCTATCGTTAGCTAACAGACTAGCGAAGGGCCCTGTTTCAAGAAGCAGGTTTAGTCCAAACTCAGACTTTGCTGACCCTGAAGAGAGGTCACTCAGAGTTTTCAGTTTCACAGAGAGAGTGGAGCTAAACCCTGAGTCACAGTTGGCTCACTCTGGACCTCTGAACGAAGTTTAATGATGCATTTAACTTCAAAAAGTGAATTTATTTCCCACTTTCATACATTTTATTTCCATTTCTAATTTTTAAAAGGCTGTAAGTTACTTTATTTTACAATGTACAGCAGGTTTTTTTTTCATTTGTACAAAAATAACTGCGCAACGCTGCCGAATCCTGCGCATAACCCCCATTAAGAAAATAAAATTGGAGAATAAAGTAAGTACGGAGAAGCGGGCGTGTACCGGTGGCGGTGAAAATGGGGATTGAGCGGCAATATGGCGCCTTAAAAATAAGATCGAATATGCACAAATGAAAAGCTGATTTTGCAGAATAGACCTGATTTAACAGCCCATAGTTTGAGTGTTTTAATATCTCTGTTATTACATGAATGAAATGTTTTGTGTTCAAACAGTAAAGCCCTTTTGCTGCTGAAGAAGAAGCGATACCAGGAACAGCTCTTGGACAAAACGGAAAACCAGATCAGTAATTTGGAGCAAATGGTGAGTTTAAACCTGAATGAGTTTGTTACTAATCTACTCATTCAAGACTCTATAATGAGGTTAATCGGCCTTAATTATAACTTATTTCTACAGTAGGGTTTTCAAAAGTATCAAAAATCAGACAGTACATTTTATTAATACTAGTATCGAAACTAGATACTCTTTTGATCAAGTTTCGATTCTTAAAAAGTACATAAACAGGTGAAAAATGACAGTTTTAGGATGATCACATGGTAACACAAAGATGATTTTATGTTGAAAATTCCAGATTTCGATACCACAACGATAATAGTATCGGCCTTATTCCTTAGTATCGAAATACAGTTTGAAATTTTAGTATCGTGACAACACTCGTCTACGGTCGTCAGGGAGTTTGCCTCTTTGAGTTTGTGTAATTGGCGG
Organism: Periophthalmodon schlosseri; assembly: GCA_000787095.1. Taxonomy (NCBI): domain Eukaryota; kingdom Metazoa; phylum Chordata; class Actinopteri; order Gobiiformes; family Gobiidae; genus Periophthalmodon; species Periophthalmodon schlosseri. The sequence continues at coordinate 18,008 of KN486033.1, forward strand.
AAGCAGAATAAGACAATTCTCTGCTGTAGGAAAAGTGGTTCTAAAGGATTTAAGCTTTTCTTCACAATTAGAGTTGATTTTGCACTAATAACTGTAAGAAAATAGAGGTTTAAAAAAATTGCGTTATCTAAAAAATGGGTATTGTTTGGCAGCTGATGTCGTCAACATTCCCAGGGGGTGTCACGCTAGCTTCAGGCACTGCTCTGTCTGAAGCTCTGTTACTCAAGTTAGACTTTCATTTGAGATTTATTTGAACACAATCTGACCATAAAGAACTGACAACAGGTGAGCTGATTTTGTGCTGCTAAACAAGTCCCTCTCAGATGAAATTACAATCACGAGCTAGCTAGCATTAGCCAACAGTTTTTCAGTTAGTCGCTCTCACGTTTTTTTGTTGAAAATCAAACTCTTAAACAGGACCACGAACGCTCGCATTGATCACAGGCTTCTGAAAATGTGCCGTTCTAAACAAGTCCTCTCAGATGAAATTACAATCACGAGCTAGCTAGCATTAGCCAACAGTTTTTCAGTTAGTCGCTCTCACGTTTTTTTGTTGAAAATCAAACTCTTAAACAGGACCACGAACGCTCGCATTGATCACAGGCTTCTGAAAATGTGCCGTTTAAATCAGTGCTGCATTTTTTTCTTGAGTTTTGAGACTATCTTAAAACTTTTTTTACGTAACATTTGCTGATGCGTGCGTTGTGTCACCATGGTAACTCCTGAACATTCCGCCGTAGCCGTCAATGCAGAAACCCCCCAGCGTGATGTCACTGCTGCCTTCTGCTTGTGTCGCAGGTTCAAGATCTGGAGTTCGCTCAGATTGAAATGAAGGTTCTTGAAGGGCTCAAAGTTGGAAATGAATGTCTAAAGAAAATGCACGAGGTGAGTCCACATGTTTTTCTATATGTGCGTGTTTTTTCTTCTCAAATCCCTGCTTCAGTGTGTAATAGTCTCCCACTGCGGCAGACGACAGGTGCAGAGAGGCGTTTTGACTTTTCACTTCAGTCTTGAATCCTTTTACATTCTGTTATTAAAACAATTTCCAAAATGTGAAATCAGGAATTCTGGAGCTTTTCCGGGATATTGTCGATACCGGTAGAAATAATCGTCTTATGTTGGTTCTTGGTGATAAGAGAATCCCAGAGAGAAGCACAGACCTCGGGCTTTAGAGCAGTGACCTCTTCACATCTGACTCCTACATGAAAACAAATTAATGTAGAGGTTAGGAACATATTTCCTGCTGCTTCTTGCTCTGTGCTTCAATGAAGTGTTGAGTGGACGTAATAAAGTGTGAACATAGGTTTTAATAAGACTCACCACTCGACAAAAGCAGGAGCAGTGTTGCCTGGCAAATCCAGAACGGTCTCCCTCTGTATTTTTTCTACAAATTGATATCAGTCTGGTCCCCACGTCCTCCGTTGCATCTCAAGCCCGGTCGAACGTGAACGTCCAATCAGATTAGTTTTTTATCAGTGACGCATGTGAAACGAAGGAGCTCATTGGTCACCTATGATTTACCAATAAAATCAAGTTTCTCTCACCTCAGATTAACAGAGTTTAGGCTTCGCTCGTTAATTCTGCAGAAATCCGTGATGTTTTCAGCCCCCTGTGATATTTTTTTACTTTATTATTTCCAATGTCCCCCATTGGCTAATCCACCTGTCAATCACGCCCATTTGAAAACGGGGAGATTCACAAAATATTGTGTGTATTCTGGATCCCAGTCAAAGTTCAGTGATAGTTTAAATATCAACTATCAACTATAAAAACAAAAATAATCGTAATAAACTCAATATTCTAATTTTGTACACTTGTTGTGGAATTTCTAATAGTAAAAACATTAAAATATAAAATAAAGGAAGAAATAAGAAGTTGTCTTGAATCAAAAAGTCTGGTTTATTGAATCAATTGTGCGCAGTCGTCAAAGAGCTGTTGTCCCTAACGGCGTCGTCTCGCCCTCAGCTCACAAATAAACACACATACAGTTCGTACCACAGTTTAGTTAGTCCGAGTGGCTCCAGGCCGCCGGACACATCGTCCCGTCGGCTCCGGGGGCTGACAAACGAGAGATACACCTGTGCGAAACAACAGATGGTATTACGAGGGTCGGGTTAAACAGATCCATAATAATACAAGTAAAGATTTAAGGTAAAAAAGGCCATAGCAAACTATTTGGATATTATCTTGTTGTTGACGTATTCCCCATGTCTCATTGTATCTTATTGTGCAGGTTATGTCCATTGAAGAAGTAGAGCGTATCATGGACGAGACCCAAGACGCGATTGAGTACCAAAGGGTGAGTTCACCGAGTAAACGTCCGAACACGAACGGTTAACAGTGAAATAAACGCTTTTTTTTGTTTGGTTTTTTTTTTTACTGTAGCAAATAGATGAGATGTTGTCCGGATCCCTGACGCAGGAGGACGAAGACGAGATTTTAGCAGAACTGGACGCCATTACTCAGGTATAAATTCATAAAACGTTACTGGGAATGCAAAGATCCGATACTGGAACGTTTGCTCGGTCGGTTATCGGCTTTCAAATATCCATCCAGCCGCTATCCTCGGATGTAATAAGACTGTTTCCTGGTCGTAACCGTAGACTGTGTAAAGAAGTGGACTAAGTGAGTGTGACGTCGCCCACGGCGTTCGGCTCCAGTCAAATGAAGCTCGTCGAGGCTGGAGCGGTTATAGCGGCCAATTTGGAGAGGAGTTCCATATTAGGAATTCTAACCGCAAGTATCATAGCAACCAAAGAGCCAATCCGGAGTTAATACGAACATTTTAAGACCAAAATGACGAGCCTGACAGCAGCCAGTTGCAGAAGAAGCGACAGTTTTTCAATCTAAAGTGAATTGGAGCCAGAAGTCCATGGAGCCGGAACCGCGCCCACGATCACTTCCTATTTGGAACGCGGCGGCTAGCGGGTTAGCTATGTCCATTTCTATAAACAGTCTATGGCGTAGAGGCTAATTTGCCCTTTGCAAACAGCCACGACTAGTTGAAGGTGAACAGACGTCTTTAAGCGCACGTGTTCAAAGTACCAAAAAGTCTAGCGATTAGTAGTTCAAATTCATTTATGCGGCTCATCTTTGCCACAGTAACACGGTCAAAAATCATATGCCTCTGCACTTTCAAACACCTGGGGCCAATTTCCTTCCCCCTTTATACCTGAGGTTTCCACTCCAAACATCTAAACCACAGTGCCCCTAGAGGCTGGAGGTGCACAAAAGAAAGGCAGTCAAAATGGCTCCTACACTCGGCATTGTTCTATATTCACCCTCCCTCCTCTGTAACACATATATTCACCTTCTTTCTTCAGTACCATACCACTCTTCTTCCACTCTTCCTCCTCTGATTTTTAAGTAAACCACAGTTTTTCTTATGTTTTAGGAAGATGTTGAGCTTCCTGAAGTGCCCTCAGATGAACTCCCAGAAGTCCCTGCAGCCAAAGAAGAAAAACCAGGTCAGATTTTTGTCTTTTAATTGTTCAAACTATTTTAATTCACAATAATATTTTCAAATTATACTTTTTTTTTTTTTTTTTTTACTATAATTTTTATTTGGGGGTAAGGTTGTCAAAAGTATTGAAAATCAGATACCAATCGATAAAACTAGTATCAAAACTAGATACTCATTTGAACAGGTATCGATACTAATAAAAAGTCACATTCACAGGACAGAACTGAACCGGAAAGGGGCGTTACCTTCAACAGCCTCGTTCCCTTGCTAAACCAGTTACTTTCAACAGCCTCGCTCCAGATTGGCTCTTTGGTTGCTATGATACTCACTGTCAGAGTTCCAAATATGGAACTTGGCTCCAAATTTAGCCCTTATAACTGCTCTGGCCTCGATGAGCTTCATTTGACTGGAGCTAAACGCTACGGGTGACGTCGCGCTCACTTAGTCCACTTCTTTATACATTCTGCGATAAGTAGTAGTACTCCCCCTGCTGGTGGAGTCTTGTGAGTGCGGTTTTGGTCTAATAAAGTTGAAACCAGAAGTTTACATACACTGTATAAAAAGACAAATATGCTTTTTAGCAAATAGAAATAATTTTGTTAATCCTAATTGACCTAAAACAGGAAAAGTTTAGTCTGATTTCATGTCAGACAATGAGAAAAAAAAGTGTATGTGTCTTCTTATATAGTGTAGGTAAATGTCTGGTTTCAACTGTACATAGAAATACGTCACAGTTTTGAGACACTTTTGCCACACCCCCCTTTAATCAACCAATCGATCGTCAGGACATGTATTTAGTTGGTAGCGATTATCAAAACACAGTGTCTCATTTTAATTTTGTTTTCAGAGCGGTAGCGATTATCAAAACACAGCTACGGTGAGTTTTTATTATTCCTGTTACGATTAGTTGCAGCCCTAATTTGTGGTAACCTTCTCGTCTTTGTGTCTCATTTTAATTTTGTTTTCAGAGCGGGAAAAATCCAGGAAGAAGCCAGAACGTGAGCTGCTGGCTGCTTAGAGGCAGGACCGAATCTTGGATTTGGTTTCCTAAAATTGAACCGTCAAAGTCGACAGCTCAATGTGGAATTTTTAATATCCAATGGACTTTTAATGGAAAAAAATCTCATTTGAAGATCTGCGACTTCACTTAATGTGCCTATCTTCATTTTAATCACTGTATAACATCAAATCCTGTCTCATTTTCATCGCCTCTTTCTGTTTTCTTGTTTGGAATTTCACAACTAAATCTGAAAATGTAAATCAATTCATTGGTGAAATTTTTAACTGAACTGCAGAAATAAATCAGCTTTTACCATTTTTACAATTTGGAGATTATCCAAAAGTGTTAGATTTTGTTTTTACTATCCTTCCAAAATCTGTAGCTAACCTGATTTTTATCCCAGTATAAAGCAAGGCCAGTCTTAACACTAAACCAGGACTAAACCAGGACTAAACCAGTTCCCAAACCTTTGCTAAACTTTTTCCTCTTCATATCTTGCCTATATCAAAACCACATTTATTTCTATTTGTAAGTCCCTCCTAACCTCTAATTGTCCCGATGTTTTGTTGAATGCATCTCAAGAAGGAATCACGTGTGCCAATAATCTTTTATAAATGTATTTATATTGGACAGTGGCGTTTTCTTCTTTTTCTGCATTGTTTTGTCATAATTTCCGTATAAAGCTGATGTTGTTCCTTTATTTTAAAGCTCCTATATTACATAAAACTGACTCTTGTGAGCTTTAAACCATGTTATAAAGCTGTCACCTCCTCAAAAACAGACCTGGAGTTGTGTTTTGTTTCATTCACACCTGTTTGAGCAACACTTTTTAGTCTGTCTACATCTCCAAAGCTCAAAATGCTCTGTTCCAC
>KN486034.1:0-17074 GCA_000787095.1 Periophthalmodon schlosseri
AATGCACAGACGGTTCAGTAGTAATTTGATGTGTGTCCCTGGGGACATTTGATGGATTAAAGCTAAGCAGCTCCATTTCGCAGCACCACCTGATCTTCCACTGCCTGTGCCCCATATAAAGGCTGGCGTGATTGCTGATCTCAGCTAGTCTGACAGTCTCTCTCCCTCCTCTCTCCTCCGCTCTGTCTCCATCTCTTCTCTTCCTCACTGGTCCCTTAAGCCTACTGCATCACAGGAGCTATCCAGTGCTGAACAGGATCGCTTTTATTTTTTATTTTTTTATGTTTTGGGGGAAGCTGGGGGAGCCAGAGAGCATCACACAGCATTGTCGCCAGCCTTGTTCTTCTCTGATTTACATTTGATTTTCCATCCTGTGCTTTTGGCCGCGTCTTCACATTCACCAAAAGGATTACCGTCCGAGCATCTCTTTCTCTCATGTGTTTTTCTCTAATAAGTGCTCCCATCCTCTGAAACATGCCCCGCTCATTTTTGGTCAAGAAGATCAAGCTTGATGATTTCTCTTCGTCCAATGTTCCCTCGTCTAACCACCACCACCACCAGCAGCCTCTGGACGACTTCACTTTCACGCGCTCCATCTCGGACCCTGTGACCACTCTGGGCGTCCGTCTCAGTGAGAATGGTGAGTTAACATGCCTCCAGTCTGCCCCGCTGCAGCCCTGTACTTAAATCTGTGCTCGCCCTGTAGACATGTCCTACATTTCTCCACTTAGCGTAGCTTTCTCTTTTGTTTCTACATCGGATAGGCTCTGCTCTGCTCCTGTAACAGCGTACATGACTTTCTTACATGCTTATGGATGATATGTGCGTCAATATCCCTAAATAATCCCGTCCACGCTCACCCAACCCCCATACCCGTGTGCCCGTAGTAGACTTTTGTTTTTTGACTATAGAGTGAAGGACAGCACAATTCAGGTCACAGCCGCGGATTAGCTTATGTAAATAGGGAACAAAATGTGTGTCTAATCGGTAGAAGCTTTGGTGACGTATCTGGTAGCTGCTTTAAACCTGTGGATGCTAACCACACACGCGGCCCATTACACAGACTGTAAAAAAAACTCAGAAAGCAGATCAGTATCGGATATGCATTTGTCCTTAGCTGTTTTTGTCCTTGGGTTCCCATCATGGTCCAATCCTCCCCTCGCTTGCCCCCCTCTCCCCATCCATGCACAGTCACCCCACCCCCATCTCTCTATGCTACATCTTTCTCGTCCTTCCGGGCATTTGAAAACTAGCTTAGAGTTTCAAGAGCCCACCGCCGACACATAAGATATCAGCGCACTGTATACGGTAACGCCAGGAGGGATCGGGAGAAAGCGAAGGGGGAAAAAGGATGCAAAAATGCTAGAGAAGCAAAGAGAACCACATCACGTGATAAAGCTTGTACAGTAAACATGAAGAACTAACATAGCTGTACTCTGGTCTCCACACAGTCCAAGCTAGTTCAGGGCAACCTCCACTAAATAGTCTTCCATTTTGTAGCATCTTTACGGCCAAAATGTGCATATTTTGTGTGATTTTTATGATGTGAAATTGTTGGTACAGAGTAAGGCTGGAGCTTGTGATGCTGCCACCTGTTATTCAACTAACAAAGTCAACACTGACAAAGGGCCACTGAGATTTAGATGCATCAGGATTAGAAAGGATTATAACGTTTTCACTCTCTTTCAAATGTGTAGGTCAAACAACATGTGGTCAAAATACACAATTTATAAATCTTTCACTATAGTTTAAAAAAATTGTTTAGTATGGTAAAAAAAAAATGTAGCTTGTTTTTGAATGTTTATTGGCAACACAATAAGATTTCTGTAAACAAATGCTGGACATTTTTGCAATAATTGTATTAGATTAAACATATTAAATATTTTAGCAATAAAATAAATTCAATACATTTTATATTTTAGCTATAGCAATAAAAATGTCCTTGTTTTGGATGTTTACTGACACCTCATTGGTCAGATTTATGTAAACAAACACTGGACAATAAATTTTGACAAAATAAATATTCTAGCTATTCATGAGTTTCATCAAGCTATAGCAACAGTCCTCCATCACAATTAAGCAGTTCATGTATGCTGTAAACAAACAATGGACAAACACTTTTGCAATAAATTAAAAAAAAATATTAACAAATTCAACATTTCAAACGTTATAGCTATAAAAATAAAAGTCATTGTTTTTGGATATTTGACACCTCATTGGTCAGTTTAACAAACACTAAACATAAGTACAATCTTTTGCAATGAAATAAAATAAACAACTTAAACATTTTAGTTATAGCTACAACCATTTATTTTATTTTTGGATCTTTACTGACACGTCATTGGCCAGCTTTATGTAAACAAACACTGTTGCTAGCTATAAAGGTAATTCCTTTTGAGTGGATGATTTTAGCCGATGCACAGTCAAAAACTGTAAAATAGCGCGGATTGTGCGAGCAGCCGAAAGCACAGCGTCAGCAGTTCTGTGGGCAGGACGCGTTTCTCTCCTCTTTGTGCAGACATTTGACTTGAGTGTCTGTCGAACAACAAAGAGGGGTGGCTGAGAGGCTCCATTAATTACATGCTTGCTTTGCATTACAGAGCTGAGCCTATGAGCTGTAAAGGCTGATACAGCGTTAGCCCTAAATGATGAGCTCTTGTCTGACCTTGGCTAATTGAAACGCAGTAAACGGCCGTGTGGTGTGTGCATGTCCAAGTCACTGTTGTGATATAAAACAAGCTTGTATTTCACATTACATTTTACATTCTGTTTCTATAGATTATAATAAAGGTGTGATGTGAATACTAGGACTGCACAATATCTGCAAATGAATGGAAATGGCACTTATAACTGGTGCAATTGACAAATTAAACAGGCTGCAGATTGTCTTCAGCACATAACAAAATATTTAGTAACAATTTATAGTGACCACACCTAATTAGCCATAAAAGCATGACTTAATTCATAATGAACAAATAGTTTATTAAGACTGAGTCAGGCTTAACTAATACTCTAACCCTAACTCCTAAACTTAAGTTACTGTACTGTACCGTAGTTACTAAGCCTGAATCATTTTCTACTGTAAACTATTTGCTCATTATGAATTAAGTCTTTCTTCAGGCTTGATTTAGGCTGTGTTATTATAACATGTAAACAAATATTATGTGTGTTTTTATAGAAAAACATGTCAACCCTGTAGTTTAGACCTCTACTAACATACATGGGATTCTTGTACTAGCGTATCAGGTCATATTTCAGTCTTCTCTCAAATGTTAATACTACGAATCAAATCGCAATACTAAAAAATAGGTTTTACTGACAAGCCTTGCAATTGCGATTAGATTTGCGTTTTATGTTTTAATAGGATTTGGTTCAAAAGTTCACATTTTAAAAGGGTCTAGAAGAACTGACAAAAAGACTGAAATATGAACTGACAAGAATCACATTTCAGAACATGTTTGTACAGATCTAAACTACAGGGTTAACAGTTTTTATGGAGAATACGACAGGATATTTTGTTGTTTGTGGGGGAAATTATGGTGCTTAAAAAATTGTTGTCTTAGTGATATGCAATCATTCAAATTGTGATTTTGATTGATCTTGCTGTCCTCCTAAAAAAAAAAAAAAAAAAAAAAAAAGGCAATTTGTTTTTTCCCCTTCAAAATCATGGAGTTCTAGTGAACAGCATATTATCACATACAGTATCCTGCCCCTGTGCTCTGGTGTTTCCTGTTGGCCTGGTGTTTAGACTCAGTGCAGTGTAAAGCCATGCGGCGTGCCTCTGTCTGCAGATGTCACAGTCGTGTCTGTGACAAAGTGCTGTGTGAACAGAGCCCTCAGGAGGCTCAGGAGGAGCACTTGAGCTGAATTAATGGGCTGCTTCTTGAGGCCACTTGAGCATCTTTAGACAGGTGACCCTCTGCACAAACAATGGCAGAGAGTCGGATCCAGCCACAGAACTCAATGCACTTGGTATGTCACTATAAACATTTTGAAATGCTGATATATTGCAGAGGAAAAAATTTACAATAAACAATAATATTGATTTTTACCAATGACACAATAACCTTAAAGCAGGATAATCCCAAAAAACCTACTCTATATCAGAGACGATGGAGGCACATGCGATCCATATTTGAATTATTTTATTTAAAGAAGACATATTGTGCTTGTGTCTGCTATATAGTTATAATCAATGAGACACGTGGCTCATTATGTTACAAATTGGACAATTTAAAATGCAATATTCCTCTAAAACAACATGGAAGACAGCAAGAAAGAAGTTTGCTGTCTTCCGCGCTGGAAAACTGCGGTGCCCAATGGGAGCTGACGTCGCCGTAAACATCATCACAACAAAAGAGCTGTGCAGTTGTTGGCACCTCCTATGGATAGCTGCAATTCACGCTAGCATTACCGGTTTAATCCAATTTATGGAGAATAAATGTCTTTTTTTTGTCTCTGCTGATCAAAAGAAGACTGATATCAGAGTAAATATTCTATACGTTTATAACAATACAAGCATAAAGTACCATTTCTTTTGCCATTTGTTGTTCAGCTTGTTTAGACCATAGAGGCAAAAATTTGGGGGGCCACCATAATCTCCTCCATTATTGGGAAACAAAAGCAGAAAAAAGCATTGTTCCATTGACAATTTATAGAGCAATAAGTCTATACAGTCATTATTATTGCAGGCCTATAGGTGCACTTCTCCTGTGTGTGATCTGCTTTCATGTTATTTGCCTTCTCCTGAGCCCACTGTTCCAGCAGCTGCACTATTTTACAGATGATAGTCTATTGATTAGATGAAAACTTTGAATTTCATTAAAAAACAGTCAATACCTAATTTCCACTGCATGCTGCGCACAGAGCTGAGAGGAGCTTTTTTGTAGCGTTATGCAGTGAGCCATTCATTTGAGGAAAGAATTTCTCTAAAACTTTTTGCCAATTCTCATTCAGTACTGTGTGAATGTCTGTCACTGCCAAATCCTTTTTGCTCCCTGGTGTTGTACTGCTCCCAAACAGATTATTCTAACAAAAATAGACCTCCCTCAAATTACAAGACATACAAATCCCACAGATATTATTGTATTGTGTAAGTACCTGAATGTTACTAAAAACAGAACTACTTCATTTTAAACAGTTTGTGGTCCAAAGTTATTCCTCACTTAACTTACACATTCCGAACATCCTAAATATTCACCGTGATGAGTTTATAAGCGCTTTTCACAACTTTCAGAGGCCAGAGCGGAGTCTGTGTCATGGCGCTAACAACAACTAGCACACTAACCACGCACTTCCTGTTTATCAGACAATAAAACGCTTTCTAATTAGATGCAGACAGTACACAGTGGACTTATTTTGACCTCAAGAGCTGCCTGTACAATATATCAATACCTGCCTGTACAATATATAAATGCACTGGGGCAAGACATATTCTGCTCAAATACATGGAAAAAAAATCGGGTACAGGCCCTTTAAACCAGCTCAAACCAGTAGTAAGGTATTTGCAGCTGTCAGAATACTGCACTTTTATATGGAATCAATAGAAGAAATCTTGACACACCCATAAACAGTGTGCATGGTTCATTTAAATCAGCTGCTCTTCTGTTTGACTTCAGCTCAAATCTTCATTAAAGAAACAAGGGCAGCGCTCAGCCACAGAGGACTGAGGTGTCAGAGATGAAGAAAGTCTTATCTTTCAAAGAAGTTCTAATCAATAAGACGGCTTCATTTAAGATCCTGGTGCAGTGTTGCTCGCACTCAGGAGAGATCTCTGATGAGTTATTATGGGCTGCTCATCCAGACTGTAAAATTACAACCTTCATAAATGCAGTTAAGCGTGTCCTGTTTCTTCACTATTGTGTATAACCTGTTAGATGTGGAGAAATGCAAATGTCTCCTCCGCGTCTGATGAAGGGCAATCATCCAACGTGATAATCATGTAATCAGCGTGTGTCACTGTGTCCTTATCCATCAAAACCTCTGGCCAACCGCATGCAGGCCTGTCACGATAACAAATTCTGAAGTGCGATATATTTGTGAAGTAAATGTATAATAAACGATGATATTGAAACCAAACCATAAAGCAGAATTATGTCCAAAAATGTATTTTAAATATACAATAGTGTTAAAAAACATGAGCTGCAACAAATAAACAGCAGAATGCAATACTTAAGTAATTAATTTGTATCAATAATGAGTCATAGAAATTCATAAATCAACCTTCTACAGCTCAAATCTTATAATAGTGCAAAAAAATTAACAGAATTTCCCACCAGTACAAAGAAAAGGTAGGAATGCACCAATCCAGGTTTTTTCTGTTCAGTACTGGCTTTAAGTATCTGCTGATATCTGATATCAACCGATAAATGAGAGACTGAAAATATAATTTATTTCCTTTAAACACAAACAGCATAAGGCAAAAAATTATCCAAATGTGTTTTGTAACTATACCAGTATCGTATCGGTGCATCCCTAAGAAAAGGTACATATGACAAATATTGGCGCTAGTGTTGTCACAAAACTTAAATTTCAAACTTGATTTCAATACTAAGGAATAGACTTGATACTCAATACTGATTCTGATTCATTTTCAACATTAAATCATAATATTTTCTTTTGTATTGCCATGTGGCCTTGTATCTGTGTAATCCCTCAGTCGTCCAGTAGGTTCCATAGTGGTCCATGGGCGTATACTAGTCTATGTGTCTTATACTTATTCTGATATAGCTCATACCTACTCAAGTGACTATCTAGTTTTGATTATTGATGGATTATTGTTCCATCTATCATATATTGAACGATGACAGGCCTAACCGCGTGTGTCTTTTATCCAGGCTACATCCAGGATTACATCACACCATCTGTGTACCAGGGGGAGAAGAAGTTGGAGCACAGGTTGGTGTCGGACCCTCTGTATAGCCCGGTGAGCGGAGGAGAGGAGTACTGCGACCCCGACCTCAAGCAGCCCGACTCCCCCCAGTCCGGGATGACAGCCAGCGGTTACTATAGCGGCGAGTCGGATGGTCCCGCTGAGGGGTATACCATGGATGCCTTCTTCATCTCGGACGGGCGCTCACGGAGGAAGGGTGATCGTGACCACAGGGGGGCGAGCTCCAGAGAGAGTCCCAGTGAAGTGGTGCCGGAGCGGGTCAACGGCACGGCACGGCACACTTGTAATGAGTGTGGCAAAACCTACGCCACTTCATCCAACCTGAGCCGGCACAAGCAGACGCACCGCAGCCTGGACAGCAAGATGGCGCGCAAATGTCCGACCTGTGGTAAGGTGTACGTGTCCATGCCCGCGCTGGCCATGCACATCCTCACCCACGACCTCAAGCACAAGTGTGACGTGTGCAGCAAAGCCTTCAGCAGACCCTGGCTCCTCCAGGGCCACATGCGGTCACACACAGGAGAGAAGCCCTTCGCCTGCGCCCACTGCGGGAAAGCCTTTGCCGACCGCTCCAACCTCCGCGCCCACATGCAAACGCACTCTGCCTTCAAGCACTACCGATGCAAGCGCTGCAATAAGACCTTCGCCCTCAAGTCCTACCTGAACAAGCACTATGAGTCGGCGTGCTTCAAGGGCTCAGCAGACGAGGACGACTCCGGATCAGAAAACTAACACAGAATAATCCTGCTCACTCTGCCCTCCATGCCTTTTTTCTTCCCTTTTTTTAGAAAGCAATATTTTCACTGAGATTATGTGAAGAAACAATTATGGCAAAGACACTTTCAAAAGATGCTGGATTTTCCCCTGCACACGACAGTAGCTAATCGCCCACAGGAACTAACAATCAACAACCTTCCCCAAATAGAGACTGTAGGTTAGTGTTCACAGTATAATAGACTCGGACACAGCCATGTACGCATGTACACGCACTGTACACTCTCACACTATATATGAGGCCTGGCATGTGAATTTTTATCAATGACTATAATGATATTGATATCAATAGTAATAATATTTAGATTCCTGATATTTTATAGCAAATAGTAAAGAAAAAAGAAAAAAAAACATGAAAAAGAACTAACAGTGTTCTTTGTTTTTTAGACAAAATGACCTCTTGTATTTTTATGCTGCTTTTTATTTGCTGAGAATTGAATTCTTTTGCAACTGCCAACTTTTTATGAAAATGTGAACTATGACAGTATTTGCAAAAAAGGGAGATCATTTTAAAGGTTAGAACCCTTTTTCACACCAATGTTTAAATTCAATGGATGTTATTTTTCTATATGATTTTTCTAGAGTTATTTTTTGTGCTGGTTCCTTTGTAACTGTGGGTTTTCCAAAAAGCTACATAAGCTACAGGACCATAGGCCATAGGTCAGTACCTTGTATCAGTGAATGCTCCAGTCGCCTGTTGAACAGGTTGTTCAGTGTTAAACTCACAGAGTCTATAGCAATGCCCCGTTCTTCCTCCGCGGCTCTGTGTTCCTCACCCTCAGTTACAAAGTCCATCAGTCTGTGCTCAAAGCTTCACTCACCTTTAAATCCCATCTATTTATCATGTAAATACTTTATTTATTAACTATTTATTAATCTAATCATTTATTTATTTTTTCTATTTATTACTTATTTATTATCATGTATTTATTTTATATTTGAATTGTTTTAATATGGACATCCATTGATCTTGTAAGATGCTGCTGATCTTCAAAGAAAATGTTGATATGCATGAAAACTGTAGAGTCCGTGGGACTTAGTTTTAAAGAGGAACAATGTACAGTTCTAAGCACTGGCCCAGTGAATGAATGCAGACTTTTGTTGGCAATAACTTTTCTCACAGCAATTCACCTGTAACACAATCAGCGCTGTTCTGTTGCAGCCGATATCAGGCAATAAAAGACGTCACAAACAGATTTTTAATCCTCTGCATGTTACTCTTCCCCAAACGGCACCGCCTCCTCGTGTCGAGCCTTTGTCTTTGAATCTCAGGCAATAAATTGTTCCAAAAACGATAGTGTTAGTGTCTCTGTGTGTATCAGCATCAGTCAACAATATGTGCATTTATGATTCAGAAAGACTAAAGCAATAAGAGAACCACCATGAACCATGATTTAGACCAAAAATCTGAAGCGTCCAATCAAATTTAAAGGAGGTTTTCTCTTTTCCATTTGTTTGTTTTGCCTTTTGTTGTTCTGGAGGTAATTTGAATGACACTGCACTAGCCCAGCCCGGAGTCCAGCACGTGTTGAGTTGTACAGAGAGCTGGTGCTGTGGAGGAACAGGTGCATTGGGACAGACTGCAGATAGAGCCGACCTCCACGGGGAAGGTCAAGCAGCAGCAGGCAAACGCACTGTCAGCCATTTGCATATTGGATAATGCAGACAGCAGGAACAACACGGACACAGAATACAGGAGATTCAGCGCCGGCCAGTCCAGGCAATGGATGTCATGATATCACAATTTACCTTTGCAATTATTGTGATTGATGAGATTTAATGATTTTATGACAGATTACTGACACCATAACCACCAAACAAGAGTGAAATCCTTAATTTCATAATCTAATGTTTTACCATTTGTCACCAGTTTTAAGAACTCAAACTTTCTGAATGATAATGTAAAGTTAATGTGACATAAACAGCCAGATAAGAAAGCACTTCATTATTGATTTTAAACAACAGAATTTTTAGTTTAGTTTTTTAGTTAGTTACATTGTGACCTGAATATTCATATAGTGGTGCACAATATATCGCAATTGTATCAAAATCACAATTTCAGTTAGTGCATTTATGAAATCACAAAAGCTGCATGTATTTAGATTATACAATGTTTTCTGTTAACAACAAAATATTCAGTTTTTTTAATAGAAACATCTTGTACCTGTAGTTTAGACCATGTAATTCATGTATTAGTTCATATTTCAGTCTTTTCTCAAATGTTAAAGCTCCTGAAGTTGTTAACAATGTGCTCTGAACAGAATCTTGTAAAACATATATCACAAATCTAAATGCAATCGCAATAATAGAAAAATAGCTGCTGGATTTTCGTGCAGCCGTAGACCACGATCATCGATTAACCAAATAAACTTGACATTGAGAGCCGCCTGAGCCCAGCTGAAACACGGCATGAAAGCCTCCAACCACCTGTCTCTCCACCGCTAAGCTCCAGCACCAAAAACCATCATTTAAAACTAATTACCGCAATCAGGCTTAAACCATTGAAATCAACAAGGGAGGCGCAAACTAATTCTATTTTCATGTCCGAAAACATTGTTCCTCTTTGACAATTTTGTAAATATATTGTACATATACCACAGCAATAATATGACAATGCATGTAGGCATATAATTGCTCCTTTTGTATTCATGCTATCTTTTTTAAAAATGGAAAAAATCGACTTATAATACAGGTATACCACAAAGTCTGGGTCGCCATGCCAATCAGGGAGTGTCTTAATTCAAAGTTGTCTGTTTTAAGTATCAAATCCACTTCAAATCTTTTGTTTCTTTAAGATCTGATCATGTCTGTGGAGTTTCTGTTCTGGTTTTCTTTTGTTGATGTGCCCGACTCGGCTGCGCAATGAAAAGTGCCAAAAAAGTATAATTTCCATGACAAAAGCCTTCAACATATGGTGGGCTGCTTGAAACCTCCCATATGGTCCTCAAGAAAAATGATTAAGATTTTCACTCCACTCTCTCTCTCTCCAGCTCTTCCTCTTTTTGTGTCTCTCCATTTGAGTGTGAACAAACTGAAGCCATGACTGAAGGTTTGATTTCTCTTCTGTGACAATAATAATAATGATGATGACAATAATAGCAATGATAACGTTAATAAAACCATAGCACAAGGAGCGTTAAGTCCACTCTCTTTTCTGTGCACTGTCACTTATAAAATGCATTGTTTTAAAGCTGCACTGTGCAACTTTTCAGGTGAGTAGATTTGCCACCTGCTTGTACAGTATGGCATTAAACTTATCTCCATGGAAACAAGCAGGCGACGCCAAAAGGCCTATCTCACATTCAATTACGGGTGTTTTTATTGCCATAAAGTACCTCAAAAAACATGCATTCTTATTGAAAGTGGTGACACCTCTCCACAGATCTGACTTGTAATTTGGCCTGGGGGTGTAACCTGCTCCTCTCCTTGGACATAGACAAGTCTAATCCCAAGACAAAGCAGTGACATCTCCATAGAGACTAGCAGGTGACAGACCCGCCACCAGAAAAGTAACACGGTGCGCCTTTAACTTTGGGAGATCAAAAAAGTCAACATTACTGTGATGGCTGATTTTATTCACTGTGACTATACTATGGATTTGGATAAGATGAGAACAAATGCATAT
Organism: Periophthalmodon schlosseri; assembly: GCA_000787095.1. Classification (NCBI taxonomy): domain Eukaryota; kingdom Metazoa; phylum Chordata; class Actinopteri; order Gobiiformes; family Gobiidae; genus Periophthalmodon; species Periophthalmodon schlosseri. Next base: position 11,292 of record KN486034.1, read on the forward strand.
TGATTTCACCGTACCATTTTTACAAAACAACATGCAGTAGTAAATAGTAAAAAAGTAAACACTGCAAAAAGATAGTAAAAATCAAGATCAGCCTGTAGTTTATAATGGAGAGGTCTACAGCCAATCTTCTGTCAGTTACAACACGCTCTAGTAATTGGCACTGTTTAAAAGTCGGTCTTGTTTATATTTAGAAGATTAAGATTGAAAGTCCTTTTCATGTTTTTAATAGGGAAAAATCAAATTGAAAATCCTGCTTGATCAGGAAAAAAATGTAGAATTTTTTTTTTGCCATATCACCCGGCGATAGTTTTAAATCGGTGAAGATTCTGCCCTTTAAAATCAGTATTGCAGTATATTGTGTCCTCCTTTGTTGATGATTAATAGATTATATGAGCTTCACTATTCTTTTACAAACTTGTTACTTCGCCGCTACAATCCACAGGACGCTGGTTTCCTTTTGTTTGTGCTGAGGGTCTGACAGCTTCAATGAAAGTTCCTGAGACGTGGGTGTTATCAAAAGCCTCGGCATCTGTTCCACCACTATTAAGCCTTCCTCCTCGTTAAATTTTAATGGAACATTGATTTTACGCTGGGACCGGTCTTTTCCGAATGACTCAAATGCCGGGCAAAAATATGGGGCAAAATAAAAATGAATCATGACAGCGGACAAGGATTATTATTCCATGGCTTTTCTTGATTGGTTTCAGGGGAATATACAAGACGTGAATGCAATCGCTTGTCCTTCAGTGTCCTCCAGCAAGCTGCAGTGTATAATGAGACAGAGCAGAGGCTGAAACTAGACACTTTGAGCACTATCTCTCCCCTCTACACAACTACCGGAGAGTGATTACCGCTACTGTTATTCTACCGCACTGGAGAAGTCAGGTCAGCAAAAAGTTCCCAGCAAAAACAATCTATAAATCTGTAATTACATCTTTCCTTTTCAAAGAGTCAAATATCAATCAATAGCCATCACTGCTTCCTTGTATGTACTTCAGATGAATGTCTATATATTGGTGATGTTATGTTCCATTACAAGGTGCACCTGGTCATGTTTGGAGGAGGGTTGTCTCCGTGGTGATATTGCTTTTCTTAGAATGTTCCACAATATGGCACTGAACTTATCTAGCTAGCATTTATTTAATTACAGGTGTTTTTATTGCTCAAAAGTGAACAGGTAGCCTCGCCTGCTCCAAGGCAATAGATAAGTTTATGCCATACTGTGGTGCATTCCAGGACAAAGCAATAGCATCTCCATGGACACAAGCAGGTAGTGGACCTTATACCACAAAAGTTACAAAAACGATTTATGGTTTAAAGAGGATTAGTTTCTAAGGGAAAATTGGCCATTGAAATACTAAATGCAATGTTTTCTCTTGGTTTATATGGTACTATCTCTGAAATAGATCACTGAGCCTATATCCATATCACATAAAAACGGCATATTCTCCGTCAGCGCAAATCAGTGATACCATAATTAGGCGTGGGCAATATTGACAAAAATCTAATATTTTTGACATCCTGATAACAATAATCAGGTGATATTTTTCCAATTCAGACATTTAAAAAAGTACTACAATATTCCTGTAAATGTTTTGGTTGAGGTTTATGCATTGCACAAACATGAATGGACTGTGAAGTTAACCATCAAGGTGTAGCCAATATATGGCCTATCTCTTATCCTATATATAATGAAGTCATACATACATGGAAGTTACACCACCTCACACTCACACACTATTGACAATGTCTACAGTGAGATTTTGACATAATCAGATTCAAAAAGATGAATGAAACCTGTCCTACTACACTTATTTTATCTGTCATCATATCAGCATTCATGGGCAGTACTCAGTCAAACTTTACCGGCAGATGTTGGCCCTTATCAGATTTTATGATGAAAGTAAATAACTGATTTCATTACACGGCAATGGACTGTAAAATGGGGACCCGTGGAATCCAATTACATCACCCGTGGGTGTGCTGCGTGTCACAACAGCAGCAGAGGAGAGAGGAAGCAGGTACAAGACAGGGGCTGCATACAGAGCACTGACAGCCAAGTGCCAAGGTCTACCACGGAGAATATAGAGACCTGATTTTTAGTCCTGGTTTACACCTGGTTTATATCTCATTTAGACCTGGTTTAGACCTGGTTCAGACCTGGTTTAGTCCTGGTTTAGTCCTAGTTTATGGTATGGTATGGTTTAGTGGTTGTTTAAGTTTGGTTTAGTCCTGGTTTAGTCCTGGTTTAATCCTGGTGTAGACAGGTGCTGTTGAAAGACTAGGAGGACGTTCTAGATTAGCTTTAGTTTAGTGCTTGTTTAGGCCTGGTTAAGTTCTGGTGTAGACTTTTGTTTTCTCAGTTCCGGTTCTGGTAGTAGTTCTTTGTTGTGCCTGGTTTATTTCTTATTTATTTTATTCATGATTTGCTCCTTCATGATTTAGTCATGATTTAACCCTGGTTTAGCCCTGGTTTAGCCCTGGTTTAGTCCTGGGTTAGTCCTGTTTAGTCCTTAATACATTCACAGTAAACAAACTATGCAGTGATCCGGATCTTGTAGGCTTGCTTCGCTCAGACATATGCAGACAGAATGCCCCTCCCACTGCCACTGCCTCCGCACATCAGCTAAATTATTGAAAACAAGCTCAAAAACAGCGTGCGCTTCTCTGACACTTCAAAGATTGTGACCCCAGGAGCTGTCATCTTCTCAGTGTCTACAGGAAAAAAAACACCGTCTCCTGATTGGACGAGAGAGCTACTTCAACAAGCTTCATTAATCACCACCCACCACTATGTAAATTTAGATCTAAGAGTAGATTTGCCTATATGCTGTAAAGGTAAATCAATAATAAATATAATAGCATGTGTATGGCAGATTTCAATATAATGAGGTTCAAAAGCAACTGGTGTCCTTCCTGTTGACTTGATAACAAAGCAACATGTTACAGACTGTGGCCTTACCTCTCTGTAGGTTTTCTGTGGGACATGACTCTTCACCTGACATCTGGCGCCCTCTGTTGGCTGGGTTGCTGTAAAACAAAATCAGTTGCCCCATGAGGTATACAGGTATTACAGCAATTAATATAACACCGATCCATTTCTTATACAGCAGAGGGTCGTAACATAAGGTAATTATGACGACAGTGAACATATTAAATATACAATATTGCAAATGCCCAAGTAATTTCAAATCCAACGTCCAAATCATAATGTATATAGCTTACAGTTTATTCAAAGAGGAATTTTGATTTTAATTAATATTTTTACATCTATTCTAGTTAGATGTTATTGGTTGAGCATATTTTTCTCTCAAATGCTGTTCTTTTGTTTCAAATGTTAACATTCCCTGACATGTTTGAAATGCGTGCTCTGAGCAGAATCCTACTATTAAAACATGATTCACAAATCTACTCTCAGTACTATAAGCAATTCGATTTTTGTTTAAAAACTTGCAGATCTGCTGGTTGTAGTAACTTTAAAGGACTACACTAGTACCCTAAGCCTCCCCACAATATCACAATCTATCGCACATTGTGGGGTTAATATGACTATAATACTGTAGCTTCTTCACAACGGCAGTAAAACAAACAAAAACATACTAAAAGATCTGTACAAACTAAATCCTAACAGCCTTAAACCATTTGAGTGTGACTGTCCCTTTAAGAGCGAACAGTTTGTCTTCTCAGATTGTGCATCACAGGAGAGCAGCTCATTAGAAGCCTTCGTTCCTCACTGTTTCATCGAGTGAGACTGCCAGGCTCTTTAGCTCACTGTTCTTGATGTTTGTGTTGTTTGTGAAAAACCCATCTGCTTCCTTGTCTCTGGCTGGCAGCGGGTCCACCTCGTCCGTATGCCGCTCGTTTGAAGTCCTGTCTCTAAATCACATTTTTATGCATCCAACTTGTCATCAGTATTCAGGAGAAAGTCAAGGAGGGTGGTTTTTAAATAGCTCCGTTTTGCTTTCATGTGGAGAAGTGGAAACAGCGGGAGGCTTCAGTGTTTTGTAATGTTTATGTTTGGAGTAGTTTGAGCAAAATAAATTTACTAAAACAAGTGTCCAAAAGACTAAGTGTCCAAATAAACTGGTTAATGGACAGCAAGGCTGCCCATTAACCAGTTTATTTAGTCCTGGGTAAGAACCAGTTAAGTCGTGGTTTAGAACTGATTTAGTCCAAATTTCAACCTGAGGTAGACTTCTGATCTGGGTTTGGACACCGTGTAACGGTTTAGAACTGGTTAGGTTAAGTCCCAGGTTTAGTCCTAGTCACATTCTGGTTCACAGCTACCATACTATACTTGGTTTTGACCTGATTTAGACCTGGTTTGTGTTTGTTTATTCATGTCCTAGTTTAGTCAAAGTTTAGTACTGGTTCATCCTCATTTAGCTGCCAGTTACTGCTGGTCTATTCTTGTTACATTCTTTAGTTAGTTTGTTTAGATCTGGTCTTTTCTGTTTAGTACTGGTTTATCAATCTTCCGACTTCTGGTACTTCTGATTTAGTTCTAGATTAGTCCGGTCATCTGTGCTAAAAGTAACCACCGTTGGATCACAAAGGCCAAGAGATATGGAAAGCATCAACAAGTTTGAGGCAGGGAAGGCAGAGCATACAGCTTGTCCCACACCTGTGACACAGTCATGGAGAAGGAGTCAGGCAGTTGGGGGCATAAGCTTCTCCTACAATTATGATATATTTAGTCAATTTTGAATAATATGTCTCCATTAAGCAGGTAAACTACTCTCCTGTCTGATGATAGGAACAGTTTTGAACAGTTAAACTTAGAGGACAGAATTAAGTTTTTAAAAAGATTGTTCTGTTTCTTACCCCTAAGCCCTCAACATTCCAGGTCTATTTCTAGTGATGTTCTTCTTTAAAATATAGCCTTAGGTACAGGTTTAGTCCTATCTTAATTTTGGTTTAGTTCTTGCTTAATACAAGTTTAGTCTTGGTTTAGTTCCTGTTTAGTCCCAGTTTAGTCTTAGTTTAGTTTTTATTTAGTCCTGGTTTAGTCCTGGTTAGGCCTGGTTTAGTCTTGGTTTAGTTCTTGCTTAGTCCTGGTTTAGTCTTAGTTTAGTTCTTGTTTTGTCCTGGTTTAGTTTTGGTTTAGCCCTAGTTTAGTTCTTGTTTAGTCCTGGTTTGGTCTTGGTTTAGTTCTTGTGTAGTCCTGGTTTATTCCTGGTTTAGTCTTGGTTTAGTTCTTGCTCAGTCCTGGTTTAGTCTTGCTTTAGTTCTTGCTTAGTCCTGATTTAGTCTGAGTTTAGTCTTGGTTTAGTTCTTGTGTAGTCCTGGTTTAGTCTTGGTTTAGTTCTTGTGCAGTCCTGGTTCAGTCATTAGGCAGACAATGAATAACCATCTTCGCACACCTCTGCTGCTGCTATACCACGTTTCCCCCACTCATCCCTCACAGATATAGTCTAAAGAGCGTCACAATAATTATCACTTTAAAAGCATGTCAATGTGTAAAAGACATGAATAAATATAGCCCACTTCACTCGCAAAACGGCTGGCAGGTAATTTTCTTCAGGTGCTCAGAGTGGAGTGTGACAATTCTATGGGGGCCGAAGCTAATATTAAAAGGAAATCTGCTCCTCCATAACCCACCGCTCCCTGTGTGACTAACGCAATCTATTTAATTGAGATGACTACAACACAGTGGTGATGTGACAGCAGAGGGTCAGACAAAGTGTAGGGGGGATGAAAACAGGTATTTCAAAGTTACCTGTATGCAGTAGTAGAGATGGACAGTATGAGAAAAACAACGTGTGTATATACGTGTGTGCGCG
>KN486034.1:24216-35595 GCA_000787095.1 Periophthalmodon schlosseri
TCTCACGGCTCCGTCCGGAATTCCTCCAGACTCGAACTGGCTGCGGCGTGTAATGTGTGCCAGATTTGCAATGCTGTATCCACCCCCTGACCCCGGCTACGCTCCCAGCCAAAGAGAGAGTCAACCCTCCTCAATGTAGGATATAGTAGTTTCATTTGTGCATGGGTGACAATGCTCCTTAACACATGATATATTTTATTTATGTATTATTTGTTGTAGTATTGTCATACAATTTCAAACTCGATGTCAATACTAAGGAACAGACTCTACACCGATTCTGATATCACAATGATAATTAAAAAACCTCTTTATGTAGACCATAGAATGTCATTTTCAACATTAAATCATAGTAGCTTTTTATATTACTATGTGGCCTTATATCTGTAATTTCTCAGTCGTCCAGGTAGGTTCCATAGTGGTCCATGGGCGTATACTAGTCTGTGGTTTTATTCTTGTTCAAGATCATTTTTAGCTATTTAGGAAAGGTTAATTTCTGTTCTGTGAATGTGACTTTTTTAGTATCTAGACCTATCCTTATGGACTAAAGTAAAGTTAAAAGCACTAAACCATTCAAAAAAATTAAAGGTGCAAGTCCTCAAAATGGTGTCCATAATAGAAAAATAATGTGACTCAAAACTATGATAAAGTAATATAAATAATTACGTTAAACATTTTTGGATTTTTTTTTTATATCAGTGATCAGGTCCATGGCCTGTTATAACACTGTAATGTCATCTGAGACCCAGCTAGACCCAACACATGTTTTTAATCGACTTATACTGTAAATCAGATTCATGTGGTCAAAACCAACTTGTCAGCTCAAAATGATTTACATGTCACCTGCTACCAGATTTTGCAGTCAGATTTTTTTCGTTGGTCTGTGAATACACAGAATAACACTTTAAGTAATAGGGCAGGGCAACAACAACAAATGTATCAATGTATCAATGTACCCTCAAATTGATCAGCCCCAATTTTCAATTCAATTTTATTTTGTCTTATTAAAAATGAATAAAAATATATTTCAACATTTATGTTGTGAACATAAACAAGACTGTGCCGTTGAACACAAAAAATAGTCACATCCTCCATCCTAGTCCTTAAAAGTCTAAACTCTGTTTCAAACCACAAGCTTTTACTGGCAGAGGATTGGCTGTAGACCCATTGACTAGAAATTATTGTTTAAATTGGATTAATTGCACAAGGTAAATTCTAAAATGATATGGGCTAGTAGGCCTAGAGTTAAGTAATATCATATAGTTTAGGAATGACAGTAAAGTTATTACTGTAAAATAATATTAGTAGGCTATACATTGTAAACTGCTGCTTCAACCTTGCATATTTTGTCAATAGTGTTTACTATCAGTGAATTCCAACTTCCTAAAATGTAAATGTTGTTGTTTGATTAGTGAAGCTTGCAGTCTTAGAAATCTGGACTGTTATGAATAGTTTGTGTGTGACGTGTGTGTTGTTGCAGCTGAATGCAGTGACTGGAGCAGAGTTTCAGACGGGACACCTACAAATGTGCCACCTCTTTGTTGTTTTAAACTCGGGGCAACAAACACACAGATCCTTGTCATTCCAGAGGTCATCTGTTGAGCATTCAGACCTACAAAACTTTCACCTCTTCAAACCACATGCTTTTGTTACAGGGAGGCATAGGCTCGTGAAGTGAGTTTGGACTCCTTCAAATACTACTACTACTTATTTCTGCAATTTTATATGCACAATGCAATAGGCCTTTAGGAAAATGGGTCACAGGCTTCATGAACTTTCCCCTTTCTATCGTAGTCCTCAGTTGTTTTTTTAATGGCATTAAAATAAAACCACAACAAAACATAAAGCATGGGCCTAATTTGTTTGTTTGGCTTACAACATTTAACATTACTTCCTGAGGATATTCAAATCACTTAAGTTCTTGGTTAATTTCCTTATCATTTCCATTGGAAATGCCTGAGTTGTTCGGAGAAACAAGATTTACATTTGAGGGCTAGACGTCTATAACCTTCACTAATAGACTTCTGCCAACTTGCAATGAGCCTTATATGCAAATTCTTAAACTTCACTTCAGCAGGCATATCCAAATAGACTATCACTGCAGTTTGAGCTTGTGACTGTGGTAGCTTGTTGTCTTGGCTCGTGGGGGCTCCTCCCCCGCGGTTATAAGAGTCCAGCTGACCGGTACTGACCATTCCTCCGGAGCCCCGCTCTCCCCGCTCGGACTCCTCTGCACCAGGAGGCTTTAAAGAGGGTGTTTCTGTGACTGCGCAGCTCCGCACTGATGGAGGTTTAGCATCAGGATTCTTTTTCTCTTCGTGGGACTTGAAACTTGGACTAAAGGCTACTGTGAACCGTCACCATGGCGTTCGCCATTATGCGTCCAGTGGCCACGCACTTAATCTATTCAGACTTCACCATGACCTCAGAGGACGAGGACAAGTGCAGCGAAAGCGACGGCAGCTCCGAGCAGAGTTTCTGTGGGTCGGAGAAGCGCAGAAGAACGGGCCGTAAACAGGACGGAGACACTGCGGTCATCAAACAGCGGAGCGCGGCCAACGCCAGAGAGCGCGGCCGGACCCAGAGCGTGAACACGGCCTTCACAGCTCTACGGACTCTCATCCCTACAGAGCCCGTGGACAGAAAACTCTCCAAGATTGAGACGCTGCGGCTCGCGTCCAGCTACATCTCACATCTGGCCAACGTGCTGCTGCGCGGAGACGGCGGCGCTGACGCACAGCCGTGCCTCGGAGCGCACGAGGGAGGGAACGGACCCAAGCCTCGGACCATCTGCACTTTCTGCCTCAGTAACCAGAGGAAAGGGGTGAGTGAAGTTTATACTTTATTAGCAGTCCTTTCTTTTACAAATGTAATGAAATGCAACATTCATAGCATTTACATAATTGTATGTCATCTTAGCTTCTCCTCTGCGCGCCTTAATTAGGCTCATGAAATTGCATGCGTGAACAGACACAAACCACATAACTGAACAGTGAATTTAAACAGTGAATGTGAACGTGATGCACTAAAGTGCACGTGTCTGTATCTTGTGTCTTGCAGATAAAGGACGGGAAAGACTGTTTAAAACTGCGAGGACTGGCCCCATTGCGCGCGAGACGCTAAAATCATGGACATGAACAACTGTAACTCCTCAGACTCTCAGGGAAGTCAAAGCTGGTCTTACACAACACTAGCGCACGTGGACACATGCTGGATACACTATGGACACAAACTGATATTTATACTTGACTGAAAAGTAGATCATAAATGCAGTGCATTTGCTTGAGTTTTGTCTTTTTGAAAAAGTTTTAAATAAAGATTTATTTTATCAAAATAAACAGATTGTGTTTCAGATATATTTATGCTAGACCAATCCTATACAAAACTTACATAATATCCACTTATTAAATCAAATTTTAAACATTAGCTAGCCCTATAGGCCTACATACTCTTACTTTTCCCCCCACTCCCTCCTTAGATGCATCAGGCTGTAACAATGATCTTGTTAAATATCTGTTTGTATCTTCATGAAGATGACACCCTACCCACTCACTATACTCAGTCTTACTAAGACGTTTGTTATGTGGCTCTGCTCCACTGTTTCCACTGTCTCGCTGCGGTGTCATTTTTCTAAAATTCTGTTTTTTGAAGTCTGTTATCAATTAGTCACGGAAAATAGTAGCCCACCCTCTGCCCACGGAGTCCCCAGCAGCTGTTGGTCTGTCACAGGGATAAATCATGGCTAGCGCAGACATACCGGGCGCGGGGTTAAAGGTCACGGAGGAGGAAGAGGAGTGAAGCTTGTTGATGTGTAATCGAGGACGAGGACAATCCAGCAGAGGTTTAATGATGTCAGCGCAGCTTCAGCCTGATTCATCTGCTCAGGGTCATAAATCACTGTTCAGTCTGTGCGACTCAATGGTGGAACTATGGAGCTCCACTCTCAAGCCTGTCCAGGTTCAGAGCAGGGGTCCTCTCTTCCCCCTACCTGCCTCAGTACGACTAATTGGAGTTTGTCTTCTGCCAAATCCTGCGCGCTCTCTCTCTGAGCAGCGCGCCTCCTCCAATGACTCCCTAAGGCTCCCCGCGGCAGGAAGATGTCACGGAGGCACAGGAAGGGAAACAGCACAGGCCGACGTCCGGGAGGCGCTCTCTGTGCGGCCGGCTCTGGGTCAGTGCCAGCCCTGACATCAGCCCTGACTTCAGCCGGGACCCAGATGTCCACAAGTCTCAGCCTCAAAAGTGTTTTTGTGTTTAGCTCAACACCAGGTACAAGCTGTCTGAGGAGATAAAGAGGAGAACAGGAATATCACAGGGGAGCCACAGCTGCCCTGGGGTAGGCTGATGGATGTGAGGCCGCCAATTAGTGTCTCTGACCACCACTAACAACACACACACCATATTCATAGGCAAGGTGGGTGAAGTTGCCCAAGCACATAATGACATAGTTTTGTGTTTCCTCATTAGTAATATCATTATTTATATCAGTGTCTTTGTCATAATAAACTGGTAATTGGCAATTGGTAATTTTACAGTTGTCCTTAATTGGCTATAAACAAAAAAATTGTGTAATCCTTATTAATTTATTTATTATATGAGTGTAAAGTGTGAAATTGCAATTCAAATGGTTGCAATCTTCTCAGGTCTTTTTATATCAGTGTAATAGTTGAGATCTCCACAAACATGTTCCACAGTGCATGTGATAATAACAGTATAACAATAAATCATAATTCAGTTTTCTCATTTTTTTATATTTTTGGACATGAACAAAATCTTGATTAAAAAAAAATTAAAAATTCAGAAACAATTAAGAAAAATGCTATAATCCCCCAGTCCTAATTCATTATACTGATTTTATGAGTCCATGTTTTATTAAATCAAACTTTATCAGGACTAAATGTGAAATTACTTCATCCTAACCTAACCTAACCTAATCCTTTGAGTATAGATGCATGCTTTAGTCAGTGTGTGTGTAACAGGTCTGACAGCCTCCTCCAGGGAACCACAGCTCAGCGCACTGCTTTACGGCCTCCTTTGGTGAGCTCTTCCTCTGCTTTAGCCCCAGAGGAGAGTTAGCATAGGAAGTATTTGAACAGGGATGAAATAGCACTGATGACAGGACCTGCTTTCAAAGCTCTGCAGGACTGTCTCAGGGATGTGCAGCAGACTTGGCTGAGCACAAACTTCTTGAACTTAAATCAAAATGAAACTGAGATTGTAGCCAAACTAACCCACTGCTTGGGCATGCCACTGTGATTGGTCCTCTGTCCTCTTATTGTTGCCCTGCAGTGAGGAATCTTAGGTTAATTGTGGACTCTATGTTCAAACTAGAGAAGCACATTAGTTCTGTCATAAAGTCCAGCTTCTTTCAGTTGAGGCTCCTTGCTAAAGTAAAGTCCTACCTTCCACAAGTTAATTTTGAAAAGACAATCCACGCATTTGTAACGTTGCGTCTGGATTATTGTAATTCCTTGTATGTGGGGCTGGACCAGGACTCCCTGCAGCACTTACAAAATGTCCAGAACGCTGCAGCTCGTCTGCTGACAAAAACTATGAGTCAAGAGCACATCACGCCTGTGTTGAACAACCTGCACTGGCTCCCATTTCATATCATGTGCAATTCAAAATTTTATTGATTGTGTTTAAATGTCTGCACTTTCTTTATTTGAGGGCGTTACTGCAGCCCTATGCTCCACCCAGAGCCCTGAGGTCAGCTGACCAGCTCCTGTTGGCTGTACCCAAAGCCAGGCTCAAGACCAGAGGTGACAGAGCCTTTTCTGTGGCAGCGCCCAGACTATGGAACAACCTCCCTCTGCCTGTCAGATCATCTCAGTCTTTAACGCAATTTAAGACTAGACTGAAAACCCACCTCTTCTCCCTGGCATTTAACACTGTTTTATTGTTCTTTTCCTATGTATCGTATTATCTGTATATTTGTTTTTTGTTGACTTTTATGTGAAGCACTTTGGGCAGCTGAAGTTGTTTTTAACCATGCTATAAATAAACTTTAATTGAATCCTGCCAGAGACTTCAAAATGTGCTGTGTTCACTGACTTTGGTTCAGTGTGGGAAATGGGGAATGCTGTCTGTGTAATCCCTCAGCTGTTCATGCAGGTAGGGTGTATAGCATCTTAAAAACCTTTGTGCAGTTGACAGAATTGAATTTTCTTTTGCTATGAATGTTAATGTATAGTTATGCAATCAGTTACAAAGCACAGGGTCTTTTCAAAATCAGCAATTGCAAAAGGTGATGATAAAACCATATGCAACTAAATGAAAAAATAGTGACTGACAGCACGCTAATTAGCATATCAAGACACCGTATGGTCAGAGCCATAGACTTACAAAATGTGTCTAAAATGCATTTTGTTTCAGCATTTAAAACACAATAAACTACATAGACCATAATTCATTGCTCCATTTTAGTGTAGCCAACTAAATGACCATTACTTCATTTGATTTGATAATTTGACCAAATGATTCATTATTAATAGTAGAAGGTCGCTGAAAGCAGCATTTGTCATAAAACCTGATTTTTGTAATAAAGATTGGACAGAGATTTAGATAGTAGTAGTAGTAGTAGTAGTAGTAAGTAGTTCTTTCAAGTTTAGTCAATAATAACTGAACGTACTCCATTGAACTTAAATGCTAAATAACTACATTGAACACAAATTTTGAGAACTTCACCTAGGACTGTGCAATTAATGAAACGTATAATTGTGATTTCAATTATTTTTTTTAAATTTAATTACAAAATGTTGTAATCAAAAATACAATTAACTAACTTCTGATCAGAATGATGTGTGCACTCGCTCTGCGCACATTTGAAAAGACACAAAATTGTATCAATAAATTATATAAGATCTTTATTTTCTGTACAGCTAACAGTCATCAATTGAAACAATTGTGATTTCAATTATGAGCCAAATAATTATGATTTTTGCCTTATATGAGCAGCCCTAACCAAAAACATTAGGCACGATTTTTCAGAATGCTGTGCAAAAGAGTCCTTTGTCAACACAGAGGAAAAAAACAAAGTAGATGTAGCAGAAAAGGGAAGGAAGTGGAGCTCCTCACCCATCATCTGTGCAGCAGTCCCAGATGGGTGCTTCACTTCCCCCAAAGCAGGCCTGCCAACAGCCCCTGCTCCAGACATGCTCATGCTCATATTTATGCTGCTCTTAACACGGAGCTGCAGACCGGATACAGGGAGAGAATTTCTAAATAATATTCCCCAGGTAGAAATTAAAACTAATCACTCGAAAACAACACTATTTCTTCAAGTTTGGACAGTCATTTTACATAAGGATAGACATAAACATGAAAATGATGACAACTAAATCAAGGAAAAGCCATGTGTGTTCTGATGTAATTTGAAGTAGCAAGAAGTATCCTCAAACCTACTCATGATCAGGTCCAATTTACACTGAATTGCTTACTTAAGTGCCATTCCTGCATTTCCAAATAATGGACAAAAATAGGAAGGGATGATAGACTAAATATACAGTCTATGAAAGTCATTTGCATTTACATGTAAACCTGTAAATGCAAATGTAAACATGTAAACCTGAGAATTTGTCTTACATTTTTAACATAAACCTTCAAATTTCATAGATTTACTACTGTACATCTGGGATCTACTTATAGTGGTTAAAGTACATTAAAAATCCAGATTATAGAAAAAAAACACACAAAAAATGTGGGAAACATACGGCTTTACTTTCAAAGTTTCACTTAGTATAAAGTATTTAACTTCAACACTAGTTTCCACAAGTAAGTTAACAACATCATTATCAAGTATTTGTACTGTTCTTTATACTGCAAGTAAAGTATATAGTAGAAGTATATAGTATATATCTGTGCCTTATATTTATTTGGTTTGATTCATTCTATTGTTTTTCAACCATTTTTAGTTTCACGTGTTTTAATGCCTTTTTTATCGTTTTATTTACTATTGACTTGTGTTTTAGTGTCTTCATGTTTATGAACTGTGCTATATAAACAAAGGGGATTGGATATTTTAGTTGAGTAAGAGCAAATGCATATCGACATAAAATGTGCAATGTGATATGAACACAATAAGTATCATTGATCCCAAAAGTTACTCAAGTAAATGTAACAGAGTACAAGATGGCACAATTAATCACAATCGAATCAAAATTGCAAGTTGAGTTGACAATTTGACAATTATCAGATCACAAAGGCTGTAATTATTTAGATCATAGAACGTCCTCCGCAAAGAACTAAATATACTGTTTTTGGTTTTTTTTGGTTTTTTTAGAAAAATCTTGCACCTGTAGTTTTGATCTCTGCAAACATGAAATGCATGAGATTCTTGTTGTAGTTTATCAGTTCATATTTCAGTCTTCTCTTAAACATTGATGTTGTTTACAATGTGCACTCACAGAATCCTATACCTTTTAAACATAAAACGCAAATCTAATCGCAATCGCAAACTCGTGCAGCCCTAGTGTAGGCTACATGCCACAGAGTACTAACCACCTCTGGGACCAGCTGAGAGAGAAAGAGCCGTGTATTCAGAAATGTCAGAAATATAAATGGAGCCGATTCTCTTTGTGTCTGGAGCAACAATACATCACTTCCCTGTTGAACTGACATGATCACTTTACCAGAGCTGAGGAAGTCTGTGGAGCCATCATCTGAGTTTGAGACCATCACACGGGCATGTCACTGTGCCAACTTTAGCTTGATTTATATGAGAAGAAACATCCTGATTTTAGGATTTCACCTTTACTGACTTTGAAGGAAAGAAAGATAATTGTTTTTCAATTGAAGGGTAAGAAAAGGCGTGTCTGTCTGTCTCAGTTGGGAAGTGTGTCTTGCGCATTTGATTGGACTCCATAAATGCCACTGGGGCAACCTGTCAGGTCTCAGGAGCAGTGCCAACCGCAGTCACAATATAATCATAAAAAGAAATCATTATAAACACTTTTTGAAAATATGTCATTTCAACTCACTCTGTACTCTTACAATAATAATGTGAAGTTTTTGTTGTTGTTGTTGTTGTTTTTTATCCGGTTGTTTATGTCACCTTAATTTTACTTCAATCATTAAGGAATTTTACATAGCATCATAGGAACAGTCATCTTTCAGACAATGTGAAAGAAAACATCTTCACACTTGTTTCTATGGACATGTTATAGCTTTGCCAAGAATGATCCTCATTATGGCATTTTACTTATCTCTATGTAAAGTAGGTACTGCTTCCGTGCCAAGTTACCTTTAAGATCCCTGGAATGGCAAGCCCCTCACAGCATGAATAATTGTCAAATAATTGTTTCTTTTCACAACAATAGTAACACCAAAAAATTATACTGAAATCAAACCTTGTTTAATCCCATTTGACCAGTGCATACTGTCTGTGTGCCCTTGGGCAAAACACCAACTTTCTTATGGATATATGTGATATCTGTATAATTGGTGGTCTTATGGCGCAGATTGTCAGTCTAACTCAGGGCAGCTGTGGCTACAGAAGCAATGTAAAGTATAAATGGAATGCATGATTATTATTATTATTATTATTATTTTATTATAAATATATAGCTGACACTGTGCCAACTTGTCTAATAGATACATACCATATAATTCCATCAGAACTCTGAACTAACAACTCATTGTAAAACTGATGAATTACATCCTCACACAGGAGTAGCTCATGTCTGCTCCACCAGACAAGAACAATAGATTTTATGTGCCAAAGTTTCTGGCAAGCCCCTAAAAGACGGAGTAGAGGGGCGGGCCGCGCTGAGGAGGAAATCCCAAAGAAGAAATTACGGAAAACAATCGGAGCCATCATCACAACACGACTCGGCTCAAAAACAATCCCACAGTCAAAGCAGCAGAGGATCGGAGCGCTGAGCCAGAGGTGAGAGCAGAGACAGCGACCTAAAGGGTTTCTACTTCCTCTGAAACAATTGGCAACGCAGTGAATCTCCGTCAAAGGAAGGAATGCAGGACAAGTCTAATGCATGGTACAAGTAGCAGATAAAAGGAACGTCATGTCATCTATTCTATCCTACCACAAGTCCGTGAATGTAATTTCCCCCTTTCAGTTTGACCCTTTTTGTCAGTGGTTTGGCAGATTTTAATCCAGATGACCTTCCTTTAGCAACCAACCACTGTACTGCACATTGAACTGCTTGTGTATTTGAAGATGTTAGTTACTGTATTGACACAGTATGGTATTAAACTCCTGCATCGTGCATCTATTTTTTATTGCTAAAATGTACCTTGAAAACATGCTTTCTCACTGTGAGCATCAGCATCGCCTCTCCACAGATCTGACTTGAAACTTTCCCTGGTTGCATCACCTGCTTATCTCCATGGAGAAATGTGTTCATGGAAACAAGCAGGTGGTGGAGGACCCACACAAGTTGTGCACCTATAATAAAGTATATATATGAGAATATTGGCCTATTTATCACAAACACCAGTAATGAATTGTTTCAAATGGTCATTTATTGATTTTCTTTTAATACCATGTTCAAGTGCTCTCCATTAGCTATTCTACTAAGAAGGTTTTGGCTATGTGAGATAGGGCTGTAGCTAACTTTAGCCTCAAGGTGTCAGTAAAGAAGCAAAAATGACTGGTTTGGCAGAGGGCAGTATTCAAATTCATTCTTTAAGCATATTACAGATGAGATGTATGCAATGGCAAATACCATAATGTTTTAGCACTGATTTTTGTCCTTTTTATCTGCAAACTCTGTGTAAGTTAAGGGCAATGAATGGACGTCACACAGAAATCATTTTTATTCTCCAAGGAGCACAGCTGCACTCTAAAAATAAAATTGTGAGCTGAATAAAATTAAAGGTGCACTATGTAACTTTTCTGGTAAAGGGTCAGCCACCTGCTTGTCTCCAGAGATGTTATTGCTTTACATAACGTGTTCTACATATGGCATTAAACATGGAAACAAGCAGGTGACGCCAGTAGGCCAAGTTACGTGTCAAATCTGTGGAGAGGTGACCCCGGTCACATTAGAATGCATGTTTTTCAAGATATGTTTGTAGCAATAAATGCCATAATGAGGAACATCTCCATGAGACAAGCATGTGTCCATCACCAATATAGTAATGATCAATTTGAAGGCAAATTTGAATTCAATTTGCCAATTACACATATTTATCAAAATGATATTACTGTTAAGTATGTGTGTTTTAAATGTATTTATTTATGTATTTATTTATTTATTATTATGATTATTATTATGATGATTATGATTATTATTATTATTATATGCTTTACATTACTAATGTTTTTTTACAGCCATCTTAATAGCTCATATTTGTGCCTATATGAATGTAGGGCACTGTATATCTGTCAGCTCTTAGTCGACTTTTATAAGCTTCATGGGAAAG
>KN486035.1:1242-23716 GCA_000787095.1 Periophthalmodon schlosseri
TCATCGTGGTATCGGAGTCGGTTTTGGGTATCAAGTCTCCTTAGTATCAAAACTGAGTTTGAAAAACTTTGGTGACAACACTAGTTTGTAGTAAATGGTGAGCAATGCATGTGAACAGTGGAGTAAACAGACCTCAGCACTGAGTCACAGGTCACACAAAGCCCATGTATCTGCAGGAGCTTTGATGAAGTGTGGAGATGAGATAAGAGGGAGCCCATGTGACCTGCAGCCCGGGGCAGCCCTGCAGTAGTAATTAGCTCTCAGTACAGGGCCTGGATGCTGCTGGAACCAAGCTCTGCTATACTGCAATATAATCAATGTACTTTAACCTGAAGAGCTCAAATGTGTCTACAATTAGAGATGAATTGAGTTCAAGATGTTTGCTAATGTGTTTTCTTCTGAGAATTTAATGCCATTTCTTAAAAGCTCTGTGCAGTATGGATGTTTCACAATAACATCTGAGCAATTACAGCTGTGTACATAATGTAACTTATAGAGGGTTATTGAAATGTAATAGATGGACTTACTGAAGCAGAATGTGTTTGATGTCTAACTCAAAGGAGCATAATAATTAATCAAAATGTCATTTACTCATCCATAAAACAAGATTTTACAGATAAATAGCCAGGTGATTAAAGGTGCACTATGTAACTTTTGTGGCCGAGGGTACGATAACAACCTGCTTGTGTTGTTATTGTTTTATCTGGAATGTTCCACAGTATTCCATTAAACTTATCTACGTAAATAGAAACAAGCAGATGGTACCACCAGGATATGTTAGAGATGATTTAACAATACATGTTTTAAATGTACTTTTAAATGTACTTTTAATGTACTTTTAAAGCCATACATCTCTAGTTGATTAAATGCAAGATATATGAGTTTAATGCCATACTTCGGAACATTCATTTAATTGTGTGACCAATGACAACCCCGCATCAGTGGTATTAAATAGAATGTATATAGATCCATTCAAATGACTTGGTTCTCAGCTTTTGGATGCTTTTTTTGTACATACCCAAGTAGTAATAGCAGTAAATCTATGGAGTAGCAAAATTTGTCTTGCCCCTGTACAGATATATTGTATAACCAACTTTTGGGGTTAAAGTTGGTCTGCTGTCTGCATCCAATTATAAAACGTTAATCAGGAAGTGTGTAGTTAGCATGCTAGTTGTTCTCTGAAAGTTGTGAGAAGCGCTTTTAGACTCATCGCGGTGAATCATTAGGATGCTCGGAATCCATTAGGTTGGATCACTGCAAACTGTAAAATGAAATAGTTCTGTTTTTCATGTTTTTTACACAGTAAGAATCAGGTACAGCGCCAATGTGAAATTCATAACACAATCCAATGCAATACAATACACATGATTGCAAATTTTACGTGGTATTTAATGATATGAGTGCACAGAAATATTGTTTGCTTTGATGGACAGTGTTATAATTGAAATGTAGCTTTAGTTCCCAAAAGTGAACAGCCAGGCACATTCGCTTCCCGCAGTCATTTTCATAGTGACAGGCTGAGTCCACACAATCGTGGCTATAGCATTAACTGAAATCAAACAAAACACTGGCTGCAAAATGTGCTCGGCTCCAATATTTCTCTGTGGGTAAGTGAGCAGCATCCACAAAAGTAATAGGAAATTGAATTCATAAATACGTTTGACCCTTTCAGTGCCAAATCCTATCAGTAAAGCACTTGGAATGTTCTCTCTAAGCTATGAGTGTAATGTAATGTGTTTTGTCTTTTGCTGTTTTAGGATATGAACGATTTTTCGCCCATCTTCAGTCAGGACCTGTACAAAGGGATGGTGGCTCCCAACGCAGAGAAGGGCACAGTCATCACCACTGTGTTTGCAGAGGACCAGGATCCACCCGTGAGTACTTCCAGTGACTCACTGTACTTTCAACACTCCAGCCCTGTATATACAACGCATACTGGCACTCTAAGAATATCAGTCAATTAAGCAGTATCTATAGAGCACTTATGTACATATATAGGTACAAGACTTAAGTGCTTCAAATAAGAAACATAAATATGTAAAGACGTAACCTATTTTTATTGTTTTAAAATGTTAATTGTTGCTCAAAGTATGTCGACATAATGTTACCCATATAATGTTCATTGTGTGTGTAGTGGTAAGAAATATTCTCAAAATAACTTATATAAATAAATAATACAATTCTACGGCGAAGGTGGAGAAGCGCTGTATAAAAATATGAACATTTACCATTTATTTATCTGGGAACATACA
This sequence comes from Periophthalmodon schlosseri, assembly GCA_000787095.1. Taxonomy (NCBI): domain Eukaryota; kingdom Metazoa; phylum Chordata; class Actinopteri; order Gobiiformes; family Gobiidae; genus Periophthalmodon; species Periophthalmodon schlosseri. The sequence goes on from KN486035.1 coordinate 3,495, forward strand.
GCCATATTTTTAGTCTAATCGCTCTTCTATTTCCATTTTTACTTTTACTTAGTCTGTTCAAAAAGAAATGTAATGCCCTGAGGACAAACTAGGAACTGGAGCTGATATCAGTATAAGAAAAAACACACACACACAATATCAGCAGTACCAATATTGGACCTGATATATCGTTCATCCTTTAAAAAATCCAAACAGGATGTTCAAAAATCAGAATGATGATGAATTTAAAGTTCATTTTTGGTGTTTTAGCCTAAACATCTTCCTATGTCTTGTCCATATATTCTTCGTGGAGTGCCAAGATTAGATGACTGCTCAGTTCATTCCACTCCAGTTTTTTCCAGCTTAAACCTCAGTACAATAACCAAAACCCTGTACGCACTAAAGCCTGGTGTGTTCCTGTGATAAGAGCTAGCTAAAAGCCCCCTTTAAATGTACATGTGCCTGGTCATCCATTAGCAGTGGAGATGTTGTGAAGTCCAGGCAGGCCTCATTAGGACTGCACTTCTGTGTGTTTTTAACAAGCAGCAGATGCACTAATTGTACATATCGTTTTAAGTATCCTCCCATGATTCAAGGGCCAGTTGCCTCATGTCTGATATTGCCCCTCCACCTCTAACTTGGAGTAAAGCAGGATTTCAAAAGCAGGAAGGAGCAAAGAGAAGAAAGGCTGTTAGAAGTATAAAAAACAGCCGGACAAATTACATCACAATATTATTCAACAAAATGGCTCCAAGGGTTTCAGTGAGAGACCGCTTCTGCTCAGTCCAACTAAGCCCACATGGAAACTGAAACCATCTGATAGTGTTCTATGTCCGGAGGGTGTTCATACAGTGAACTATAATAAAGTTAACTTGTTACTTCTTTATTTTCATTTGGAGCGTGAAAGTATGTCTTTAATTAGATTATTTTTGAGATAATAAAATTATATTTAAGTTGGGAGTTGATGCATGTTTTAATAGACATTTAATAGAAAATACATATTTTTACCCTCTTAGCATTGCCTGTATTATTTATACAAAGGGATATAACCAGACCCTCCATCGCGCCTCAAGCCAGAACCAAACATGATCGTGCAGTCAGATTTGGGTTTTTTTCTTTTTCGGTGATGCATTTGAAACAAAGGAGCTCATTGGTCATCTTTCATTTCTAAACAAAATAAAATTTCAAATCAAATTAAAAATCAATCACGCCCTCCTGAAGTTAGGGAGATTCACCAGTGACCAGACGCACATCTTTGTAAAGTGTGTATACTGGATCACAGGCAACTCATTGCAAAATGTTTTTTCAGGAAAATATTAAAATAAACTGCCCATGTCAATAAGATGATAGTTTGTGTGTTTTAGGCTGTAAAAATCTGGTCGAGGATGGAGCCAATGACACCTACAGATGGAGTAAGGTCTGGAGAGTCTGGATTTGGCCAAAAACTAACTTGGGCAGTTATGCTATGAGGCTGGAGATATTTGCAATGCTCACTTTTTTTTACTGTAAGTAGTCGATACAAATAGACCTGAACTTTCCGTGGCATCATTATACCATTGGTTGCACCATTTTGTGAAATTACAGTTCTATTATGGAAGCTGAAATGTCAAGTGGAGTTGTTTCCAAGAGCTTACAGTTTCCTCTAAGTGCCAGAGGGCTCACGGTTTCAAAGAGGAAACATTTTATTCTCACAAGGTTAGTAAACTTGCACTTGCCCCCAAAGACTGGCAATTTTACAAAATAGATCAAATTGATACAAAGAGCTGCTGTTTTGTCAAAAGGCTGTTTTAGCTAACACATGCACATCCCAGAATGACAGTAAAATTGCCCACTTTATTGTCTCTTGGGAGTTTAAAGTGGAACTAAAAACTAAATCAACTTTCTTCCGCTACTAAACTGTGTATATGGTGTTTTTAAATAGCATTGTCTACTCTCCCTAGTGCTTTTTGGGGTAATTTTATCACAAACAATGTGTATTTGCAGCTTTGTGGTCAGAAATGTATAAAAATGAGTTTGTTCTGGCTCCACCGCCATTTTAAGTGCTTGGTGACATCACACAAAACTGCTCTGATTACAGCCAGGTGTTTCTGATTACAAACACCTGGCTGCAGGGGCAGAGTTTGAAGTGTGGATACCTATTAAACCAATCACACTGTTCCTTATACCTCCAGACCCCGCCCCTCCTCCCCCTCACTCTCTTCTTTAGTCCAGTCTTTTCTCCAGGAATTTCCCAGCTTGGTTATGGGCGTTTAGGTTTAGGTGTTTAGTCCCACTTTACATTGAACTAAAGAAATCAAAAGTTGTCCAGATAAAACACTGAAGTCGTTTTACATCCCAAAACAACCACAGACATATTTTTAAAACTGGAATAACCCTGAATAGTTTGCAAGAATGTTTTCCTCAGAAAGAGCAGGGACCCTGGGAGCATATTCAGTATTGACAGCAGTACACATTTAAATATTTCATGGGGCTTTGTCTGGTTGCTTTCCTCTTTTCATATTTCCCTTCTTAAAAAAAAAAAAGAGAAAAAAAAATAAAAAAAAATCAGTTTTCTTAAAGATAACACCCTTTGTAATTATTCGTGTTGAAAAGTAGCTGGTGTAGAACTAACTTTGCGGCTGTAGTCACCTTGTTTTCAAAGACTGCTCTCTTGTAGGGTGGGGAGGTGCTTTGATGCTTTTGTGGGTGCTCCCTGCTGCGCCTTAGATTGCAGGGAGTGGGTGCAGGGTGCTGGAGCAGATTTTCTCTGTGTCACAGAGAGAGAAGAAAGGGCCTGTCTACATGACATTTAGCTGTGGGTGGTTCAACAATGACCTCCAACATGGCCAGAACACATTTGAGAGTGGGAGTGTGCTACTGACTTTGGCTAAGGAGATGCTTCTTCTGAAAAAAAGTTAGAATTTAAAAGTTTGCTATGGCGCCCCGATCGCCATCTTGTACCGAACAAGACATAACCGTCCAAGTGGTGCAATAAAAACAGTATGGATAGCAAGAATTCTCTGCTAATGTTTTATTGATCAGGGGTTGTAAAAGTTGTTGTTTAACTTTTTTGGTGCAAAAAATGAATGCTGTTTTTACAACTTCAAACACCTCAGGATAACACTTAAAAATCTAAAGTAAAGGCTGGTTTTAAAGTAAATTTACAAGATAGCAGTAGCAAGTACTTCAGAATAAAAACAGAAACTACTTCAAAGTCACCCAACATTCTAAATGACCAATTGCAGATGTACGTAGCTTGTATTCTTTCTTATGTACTGTATGAAAGTCTTATTAGCCCTGTCACGATAATCACTATATCCTCCAATAAGTGAAAGTTGGAACAATATTTTTTGCGGTCAATATTTATCGTGGTACTTTTTCTTTCCACTGCTGGCAATTTTTTGATTATTTTTTGGCTCTATGATAAGATTTAAGTTGTAAAACTTTGAATTAATAACTTCTGTGACTCATTAGAGATGCAAACTAATGACTAAAGTGTTTCATTCTGCTGTTTATTTATTGCAGCTCATGATTTTTTAACAATATTGTAGATTTAGAATAGTTTTTGTGGTTTAAAGCTGCTCTGTTTCAATATTATCGTTTATCGTCTATATATTCTTCAGCAATATATAGAACTTCAAAATTGTTATCGTGACAAGCCTAAGTCTTTCACTTATATGTCTACAGTACAGTTTGTTACATTTGCAGCTTCTTTACTATTGCACTAGTGTTAAATGAGCACTATGGCTGTGTCTGAATGTCCTATTCCCTGCTTAGGACACTATTTAGGGATCACGCCATTTTCACTGGTGTCTGAATGGCTTGTGAAAAAGTAGTGCACTCAAAATCTCCCACAATGCACCCTGAAAAGTAGTGGGCATCGGTGGTCACTAGACCGGTCAATATAGACCCACAATGCATTGCAAGAGTCAGAAAAGTGAGAGCCTGCCCACAGTAGAATGCTTTTCAAGGTATTATTTTAGCCATAAAAACACTTGTAATCAAATAAATGCTAGATAGATACTGTTAATGCCACTCTGCAACATTTCAGCCAAAGCAACTTGTGTAGACAAGAAGAGAATCTGGTGGCAGACCCCTTCCACAGAAAAGTTGCATTGTGCCACATAAGCCTGCCACGATAATTACTATATCGACTTATCATTCAATATATGAAAGCTAAAACAATATATTTTGGGGCTTAGAATCTATCATGTGTACAATTTCTTTACAAAAGTTGGGAGATTGTGGGTATTTTTGTTGTAATACGATCAGAGTTGAGCTGTAGAGTGTTGAAAAACTTGTACACTACACACACAACACTTGTATTAGTGGCATAAAGTAGTTTCAATATTATCGATTATCGCAGTATACCTCTGTAATAATATATCATGCTTCAAAATGTCGTGACAGGTCTAGTGCCACAGGCTGTAACTTTTTAGCTAAATAATAGACTGAAATAAAACCTTTTTTTTACTCGTACTTGGTTTTAACTTCCTATTTCCCTGGAATCATGCCACCTCCAGAAAGTTACATACTGTACCTTTAAATAATTGACCTAGGATTACACACATCACATTCACTGGCATGTTTAGCTCTCCTCTGCTTATATTACTCACATATATTAACATCTTTTATTCATGTAAATGGATGCGTTTAGTTATATATAATCACATTTGCAAGCTCCCGAGCGCTTTGACAGACAGCAGGATTAGATTAGAAAACAGGAGCAGCCTAACCCAGTCTCTTATTGACCTGGATTTGAGAACTCAATGCATTTTATTGACAGGGCAAAGTCTTAGACACCTCAGATAGGAAGGAAACTGCTTTGTCTATAGTGCACAGCATACACACACACACACACACACACACACACACACGCAACCCTCTTTGTCCTGCTACACATTCTCAAAGCCCACGGAGCACAAAAAGAAGAAGTTATTTTAAGCCGACTGGTAGAATTGTGTGACAAATACCAGCGCGGCATATTTGTGCGGTTAAGAACTACTTCCCACGCAGAGCAGTGTTGAAATAAGAAATGAGTTCGTAAGGAGACTAATCCAATCAAGACTGGGTTACCTGTTTAACCGGGAACGTCAATATGAAATTCTGAAAATGAGAGTGCATCAGTGTGGAGACCAGTTCTGATTTTACTGTAGAAAATTGGATTCAGGGAAGTTTATTTTAACAGATCAAAAGTAGTTTGAAAGTATTGTTACGTTGTAAAACTGTAAACCTGCGCCAAACTCTCAAACTTGTGTTTCAAAAGCGTAGTTAGGAAGTTAACTTTCTGATTAAAGCTGAATGTTACCGTGAGTTTGGAAAAGTAAAAAGCAGCTAGCTAAATGTGCTAGTTTGATTTCAATGCTAACACTTTCCTATTACTGAAATGAACAGACTATTCCAGAGTAATTGCTAAGTCTTTATTAGTTTAGGATTAACGTAACTAATCCTTGGGGGACTTGTTTTAAGTGCTTGCTACATCTCACAGTCGTATTTATTTCTGTCTTCAAGGTGCTGTTATTATTCAGTTTGACATGTCTTCGGTTTTAAACATGCACTGTGTAACTTTTCTCATGCTTGTATCTATGGAGATGTTGCTGCTTTGCCTGGAATGTTGGACTGCGTGTTTTTCAATGTATTTATGAGCAACAACCTGGATAAGTGCAAGATAGATAGGTTTTAATGCCATACTGTGGAACATCCCAGGCAAAGCAATAAAATCTCAATTTAGACAAGCAATTAGAGGTTTCATTGGTGGTCATCTGGACACTGTTCCGGTTCCCATCCAGAAGCCATTTTCAGTCGATGGAACTGGCTCGAAACACTGAGTGTGTGTACATGAGCGTGAGTGAAAAATACAACAGATTCCCACTGCATCAGTTTAGTTCAAGAGCCACACAGACAGCCTGGTGTTAAATGGTGGTAATGGTCTATTAAACAGTAGACTGCTTTATTTTGTTTATAGATATAAAATAATATTAGCCTACTTTAAAAAGTTCTGGGAGAAGTTTGAGTCATATTGAGAAAGTTGCTGTTCCTAAAGTATTTGTTACTTCAGTTCGCACATGCTCAGTAGGGCATCACTGGTGTCTGCCCCAGTATCCTCAATACTATCAGAATATCCCAGTGAGAGTATCCTGGTTTCTCATAACCTGGATACAGGCTTATCCAGGATACTGAAATCAGGATACTGCGTATAAATGGACACACACAAAACCAGGATACTGAAAAAACCTGATCATAATGATCATCATGTTGAATGTTTTTTTTGGGTTTTTTTCATTATGGATGTTTTTATTGCACTCAAAAATATAGAAAAAACATGCACCTCTAGTGAGTGAGGACTTGCATTTCCACAAACCTGACTCTTATGTGGCCTGGAGGAGGGTGTTCTCCTGCTTGTTTCCATGGAAATGTTGTTCCTTTGGCTATAATATTCCACAGTATAACATCAAACATTTCTATCTCCACAGCGAATGTTCTGAAGTATGGTTTTAACTTTCTATTTCCATGGAATCATGCAGCTGACTTTCCACCTACACACTATCACTTTAAGTACATGTTTAATATTTACGCTCATAATCCTAAATCACGAAGCTGAAAATGACATTGCATCTCTTGCCAAACATTTTTCATTACATTCCCGAAAACAGAGAGAAGGCTTTCAGATATACTTTTAAAAATCCTTAGCGAATTCTTGGTTCTGCTTTTGTAACCTTTTACCGACACATTTGGATGAAAAGAAATCTCTCTTGGGACATGCACTACTACTGCTCCTACAACTCGTCTCCTTTCGCCCCAGGTTTTTCCAACGTCTCCCGGGTAACAAATCAGTTCAAGCGAGAGTGAGCGAGCTTGAAAAACCCATATTACTAATCAGATAGTGTGAGAGAGTCTGCGGGGACGAGAGGGCCATGGGATAAGCTATGGAGATGATTAGTGATCAGGAAAGCGTGATTTATCTTAATCAAAGGGTCGTATTAAAAGTCCAGCGAGCGCTAATGAATATGAGGGGTTCTTCAGGAGAGAGGGGGGCGGGAAGTAGAGGAAGAGTGAGTGAGAAAGAGAGGAATAAAAAAAAGAGAGTGAGTATGGGATGAACAAGGAGATGGAGAGAGTGAGGGAAGAGAAGAGGGAAGGGAAGAGGGGTTGAGAGAGAATCTGTGTGTGTGAGAGCAAGAGAGAGAGAGAGAGAGAGAAGGAGGGGAGAGAGAAGTAAAGTAAGAGAGAGTGAGAAAGAGGAAGAAAAAAGAGTGTGAGTATGGGATGAACAAGAAGATGGAGAGAGTGAGGGAAGAGGGGTTGAGAGAGAGTCTGTGTGTGTGTGTGAGAGAGAGAGAGAGCGAGGGGGGGTAAGTAGAGTAAGAGAGAGTGAGAAAGAGGAAGAAAGTGAGTATGAGATATGAGATGAACGAGAAGATGGAGAGAGTAAGGGAAGAGAAGAGGGAAGAGAAGAGGGGTTGAGAGTCTCTGTATGTGTGTGTGAGAGAGCGAGGGGGGGTAAGTAGAGTAAGAGAGAGTGAGAAAGAGGAAGAAAGTGAGTATGAGATATGAGATGAACGAGAAGATGGAGAGAGTGAGGGAAGAGGAGAGGGGTTGAGAGAGAGTCTATGTGTGTGTGAGAGAGAGGGGGTTGGTGGTAAGTAGAGTAAGAGAGAGTGAGAAAGAGGAGGAACTGTATGTGTGTGTGAGAGAGCGAGGGGGGGTAAGTAGAGTAAGAGAGAGTGAGAAAGAGGAGGAAAAAAAGAGTGAGTATGAGATGAACAAGAAGATGGAGAGAGTAAGGGAAGAGAAGAGGGAAGAGAAGAGGGGTTGAGAGTCTCTGTATGTGTGTGTGAGAGAGCGAGGGGGGGTAAGTAGAGTAAGAGATGTGCGTGAATAGATTTTAAAAAAAAGTCTCTTTATGTGTGTGTGTGTGTGTGTGTGCGTGTGTGTGTGTGAGAGAGAAAGAGAGACTCGGAGTGAGAGAGAGGGGAGTAGAGATAGAAAAAACAGGAAAAAGAAAAGTAGGTGAAAAAAGAAGGATAGAGATAAATAGGAGCGAGAGAGAGGGACTGAGGGAGAGTTGGTGAAAAAAGGGGAACATGGGGAACTGCCACCCTTAAAAAAATCCTATCCCCATGACATAATCCCTTCATTAGTATGGGTTAAAATAGGTTAGGTTTAGACAAGTAGTAACTATGGCTACGTAATGTCGACAAAAAGGATGGAAACCCAATTTCTGTGCGAGAAAGAAGAGAGAGAAGAGGGTAGTGAGAAAGACAACAGGAGAAAGAGAAGTGCATGCAAAAAAGAGTAGTAAACAGATAGGAGAGAGTGACAGTGAGACAGACAGAGACTAAAAGAGAGCGAGTGAAGGAAGGGAAGAGAATGTGCTAGAGAAAACAGAGAGAGGTTGGGTGTGTTTATCACATTGTGGAGACTAAAATTTGTATTCACGCCAAAAAAAAAGGTCCCCATGACGTAAAATCGTTAATATTAGATCAATAACATGATTTTAAAGTTCACAGTTCATTTCAATAAGTTAAGGTTTGGGTTTAGGTTAAGGTTAAGCTAAGACTAATTATGTTTAAGGTTAGGATCAGTCTCCAGGAACTGAATGCAAGTCAAAGTAATGTCCCCAAAAACTATGGATACCCAGCATGACGTAAGAGTGAGTATCAAGCGGTAGAGAGAGAAGAAGAAGTAAGAAAGAGCAATAGAATGGGAAGAGGGTGGGAGGGGAAGGGGAGAGAGTGGTAGAAAGGAAAGAGAGAAGGGGAGAGAGGCAGTGGAGCATTTCAGTTGTAAATGAATCTATGAGTAGCTCTAAGTTGATATTAGCCTGCTTAATGGAGGACACCATAATGAGGCCCATGACAAGCTCCAGCGTTTACGTGGAGTAGAAGTGATAGATGTTTTACAAAGAGCATATGGCTGCACTGTACAGATAACAGGACCCTTCTGCCTCAGTTCACTACATTCAAGCAGGGGGCAGTGGTCTGGACAATCTGTAGTGAAGTACTTTGGTCCCATATCTAAATGAACGGACATAGTGAGCATTGGTTGAAGAAGAAGAAAGTAGAAGTTGAAATAGCAGTATTCGTCGAAGCTGTATCAGTCGTTAAGATGTATTATAGTTTATTGTATAAGCCGTACTAGCAGTCTTTTGAGTTATAGTGGTTGTGGTAATAGAGCTGAAGTGAAAGTACAGTACAGACTGAAAGACTGTGCTCTCCTCATATTGGCTTCAGTGACTTTCTCAAACAATCCTCCTCCGTCTGCTATCACATCCAGCCAGGTAGAAATGGATGTATCAATAGTTGTAAAAGCACGTTCCATCAGTCTTCTTCCATTTAACTGGTGCCGGGTTGTGATTGCAGCTGTCTGAGCAGGGACTCCAAGACGTCCCTCACCCCAGACACTTCCTCCAGCTCCTTCATCCTGGTGGGAGGTGGAAGAAACTCATTGAGACCATTTCTATTCGCGACCATTTTATTATTTTTTCTGTGCAAGTAACTGTATAAAATGTATAAACTGAACTGATTATAAGAGGAATGCTTTGGTCACAGTTCAACATTTTATTTTAAACTACACAATTTACCTACCACTATGGCAAAGTGGTAAAAATACACAGAACTTGTGCGTGTCCACAAGTGTTTTTTGTATTTTACGTCAGTAATAATTGTGCCACTGCGAAAAGTATGTGAAGATTAGGGCTGAGTATCATTAAGAAGTTGCTAATACAATACATACCTCGATACATAGGCCACGATACGATACATATCTCGATACAGTGCACTTTCGATTCAATACAATACGATACGATATATATTTCAAATCGATTCAATATGATTCAGTGAAAAACAAAGTCTTTCGGGACCCTTAATGATCAACCCCATTTTCACAAAAAATAAACATTAATGGAGCATTTATCTTCCGTTTACTGAAGATAAATGAAGATAAAGTGCATTTTGTTTAGTGCATTTTACTAACTAGAAGAACACACCAGACTGTTACATTGGTCAGTATTATTCATCCACAGCTTATATGAGCTCAACATTTACTCGTACAGGGACATGTGCAGTTTCACTGCTCTAAAGTATCACAACATATCTACTAAATCACAACTGTGACACTAAAAGTTTTTGTTAAACCACCACATGTGCAGAGCTAATAAAATAAATCAAATGTCAAATGTAGAGTTTCTTTCCTCTAAACAAGCCACACAGTTGTAGCACTGTGACAGAATAATTTGGTAAAATATACAAAAAAAAATGCTCTTGGCGATATATATCGATACAGCAGCCACAATATCAATACTGTATCATTAAATTAATCGATACAATATATAGATATTTTGTTATTTTTTGCACACCCCTGGTGAAGATACAATACTTTAACTTCTGTCATTCCACTGCACTATTCCACTAACGACAGATACCTTTAATCATGTGACCTGTGAACGCCCATGTCGGGTCCATCGTTAGTGAGTGTGAACCCCCATGTCGGGTCCATCGTTAGTGAGTGTGAACCCCCATGTGGGTTGTTTTTACATTGGTGTTACTTTGACGTTTCATTGCTGTGCTTGTATGCTCTCCTCCCTCCAGGGCACTCCGGCCAGCTTCGTGCGCTACTAGTGACTGTGCAGTGACATGTGCATTGTTTTTACATTGGTGTTACTTTGACGTTTCATTGCTGTGCTTGTATGCTCTCCTCCCTCCAGGGCACTCCGGCCAGCTTCGTGCGCTACACCGTGGACCACGTGCTGTCTCCGTACAGCGGCAGCATTTTTGATGTGGAGGAGCTAACAGGCAGGATCGTCACCAAAGTCAACCTGAACGAGCAGCCCAGTGTCACCTTCAAGGTCAGTACGATAGAGAAAGAGACAGAGACACAGAGAAAGCTTTAGCTCATGTCTGAAAATGTTGGTTATCAAGTAGCACTAGGTGTCTGTTGTATGTAGGAGAGTGTAAAAGTTTAGAAGTTTTTATTTAAATAAGTTATCTAAAGGTTGTATCAGTTACCTTAATACTTTTAGATTGAATTATCAGAATTGACTTTATAGTTCCAGAGGGAAATTTGCTGGAGCGCAAGTATAAGTAAAAAAACAAATACAACAAAAGAGGAGACAGCGGCAATGACAAACCCAGCACAATGGTTAATCTCGCTGTAATTACTTGGCATATCCACATCCAACAAAAAGTGGCACAAAGTTCATTCTCAGCTAAGGGGAGATTACATTTTCACTTTAGCCACAAAAAACTGTGCTATTATTTAACTTCAAAGATGTGATTGTTGTGAGTTGAAAGTACTTTGAACCTTAAGATTAAAATGGTAAGTTTGGAGAACCAATCCAGTAAGGCTAGACAAGTCAAGTCGAGTAATTCAAAGTGCTTTACAGAATAAGAAAGACGTTAAAATTACAATACAAGCAAATCAAAACATAAATAATCATCATAAAATGAACATTAAAAGAGAAGAGTGCAGAATAAAACCCTTTCAGTCATATGCACAGCTAAACAGAACCGTTTTGAGCCTGGATTTAAACATTGTCAAAGTAGAGGCCTGTCTCACAACTTCAGGAAGACTGTTCCAGGTTTTAGCTGCATAAAACTGAAACGCTGATTCCCCATGTTTAGTCCTGACTCTGGGCACCAGCAGGAGGCCGGTCCCTGAAGTCCTCAGAGTGTGAGATGTTTCATATGGCACTAACAATAATGATAATGTTCAACATTTTGGATATTTCTTTCAAAAACAGAAAATCTCCTATATAGGCCCCTGCCCTCCATCTGAAATGATAATATAAATTTACTTGTATAGCATTTTTAAGACACTTCAAGTCACTTAAAAATTAGATATGATTTTCACCCATTGTCATGTATGAACAAAGCATATAATGGGATTTGAACCAGCAGCCTTCCAATCAACTATCATTCATTAGTATGGGTATTTCCCCATACATTACTTTGACAATAATTCTTCAATACACCATAAAAGTTGTAGAGAGTAGACATATCATTCACACACTTTTGCCAAAACTGTTTACAAAATAGTAGCAACCTTGTTGGCTCTGACTCCTCTCGTTGCAGTTGTTGCTGTCTCACTTGACTGGCTACATCTCATAACTCCAGATAATTACCTAGTGCCACATGAAATAATGTGGTCAGGCTCGTCCCAGTGCTGTCTGCCCACTGCTGTGCTGCCTGCTGGACAAATGCATTGTACTTTTGGGAACCTCTATTCTTTTCCAATTGCAAGGTTTATCACGTCATTTTATTCCTTGGACTGAACTAGAGAGAGAAAGTAAATTGGAAATACATTACAGAAGTATAGGTTTTGGCACTGTCCCACTTCCATTATTATTGGCTGGAGTGTTTTAGGTTATAACACTGATGGAATATGTTCTATTATTGAACCCATTTTTAAACTATAAAATGTTAATGCGAAATGTAGCTACAGATAAAACGTACAAGTTGCGACAGGAGCAACAATGAATTTGATTGTGCGGACCAGAAAGTAAAGCCATTCACTTCCTGGTGCACCATTGGCCTGTCTCAATGGATATGTTATTGCATTGCATCTAATGTTCCAGAATATGGCATTAAACTTATGTCATACTTTATCCAAGGGACACCCCCAGGCCAAGTTACAGGTTAGATCTATGGGAACGAGTGAGAATCCATGTTTTTTCAACAAAAATAAAAACACCTGCAGTTGAATAAATGCAAGATGTATAAGGTTAATGCCTGTGGGGGAATGTAACAAAGTAAAAGTAGTAAAGTAATGTATAAATTTTAGGTATCTGTACTTTACTTAGGTAAATTTTCCAGTGGGTACTTTTTACTTTACTACATTTGAGAGCAGGTATCTGTACTTTCTACTCCATTACATTTTTGAACAGGAGTGAAAAGTAAAAGTATTTTTTTATGACACATTAATTTAAGCAAACAAAAATATACAAATGAAAACAGCTATAAAAACACAACTACTGATTCAGTTATTTCTGTTGAACAAAATTCTGCACAAATCTTTATCAAAATATCTACATTTGAAGCCTTACTGGATCTCGACACCTGCACATAACACTTACTTTTACTCTTTAAGCACATTTTTTAACAGGTACTTTTATTTAATAAGATTTTTTCAAGTGATACTTTTGCTTTACTTGAATACTTTTTTTACTCTGGTATCTGTTCTTTTACTTGAATAACATACCTGAGTACTTTTTCCACCACTGGTTAATGCCGTCCAGTAGATCATTTATTTATTTAGTCCTTAGAACAATGTGAAAGTCTATGCAAACAGAAGATTAAATACCACATTTTATGAGATGTTTTGCAATTGTGCAGTCCAAAGACATACTTACATGGTACTTTTTCATAACCTCTTCAAGGACAACCATTCGAGTTCAGTTTGTATCATAATAACATAGAATCATATACCTACCCCACTTCTACATATGTAAGCATCTGTTCTATAAGCACAATTTTGCATTTTAATGAGGTTTTGCTTGTTTCCACACTTTGTATACATACTTCCACCCTACGTCTTTCTTCTTCAAGTTGTCTTCTCATCCCATTCTTTTTATCTCTCTTCCCCTTTACTCCCCCTCCTCTCTCTGTCTCTCTCCCTCTTTGCTCTCTCTCTCTAGCCTGTGAACACAGATCAATACATTCATACCCGGGCTGTGCGAGAAGTGCGGGCGCGTTGCCAGATCGTGCACTGTCACTCTCTCTCTTCATTACCATGCCAGACACGGACAGACTTGGCAACCCCTGAAAGCAATACAATACAGTCAATAGTGAGAAATTCTAATGTTATTTTTTCGTATATTGCAGTTGTATGTGATCGCCTACGATGATGGGGAGCCGGTGAAGACCAATACGACTTTGGTGGAGATTACCGTCCTACAGCCGTCCAGAATTCCAATTTTTACCCAGGAGGAATACATGTAAGTCGGGCTGACACGCCGTGGAGGCAACTGTAGTTTTCCATAAACTCACACACTCACTAAAGAAAGCCTGGTGTCTACTAGAATCCCACTAGAATAGAGCTGACAGGAGTGGACAAAGACGGTTGACTGCACTATTTCAACCAAGCAGGATTTAAACAGAGGAATTACTGAGGTGCAGTGATTGGTAGTTGTCACAGTAATTACTATATCGACTTATCGTTCAATATATTATTAATGGAACAATCATTTTTGGGTTTAGTACTTTTTCTTCGTAGTAGTGGGAAATATTTGGTTTTTTTTATTGAGCTGTTGAAGGTCGAATTATGAACTAAAATTACAAAAGCTAAGTACTTACGTGGTGCATTCTGCTATTCCTTTATACAACTCAACACTATTTAACAGTATTTTACATTAAGGATACTTTTTTGTATATATAATTCCGCTTTATGGTTTGGTTTCAATATTATCGTTTATCGTCTATATTGACTCCAGAAATATATCGCCCTTCAAAATGTGTTATCGTGACAGGCCTATGTGTGGATGAACCGTGGTGCTGAGAGGTTGAGATGCCAGTGAGATGAAACTGTCTATGGTGGTGGGGAAGAGGAGAGGATGGAGAGGCTGGTGGTTTTACTGCTGCGGAGGAGATGGAGCCTAAATAACCGGGACGCCACAGTTTCATGTGTGTGCTATTTCATACATCTAGGTATTAACTGAAGGTTCTCAAGCTTGAACGAGTGCTTTGAAGTTGTTTTAAAGGCATATTGCGCAACTTTTCTTGTGGAGGGTTGGAATTTTCCACAATGTGGCATTAGACTATCTCCATGAAGCTCAACACGTGACACCTCAAAGCAAAGTTAGATTTGTTATGGGTAATGTCTAAACTGTCTAAGGTGGTGGTGGGGAAGAGGAAAGGAAACCAGCAGGTAGAACCCCACTTAGAAATGTTACGTAGTACACCTTTATGGAACCTTTATTGGCCTATGTTTCTATACAGTGCCTTGGACAGAATGTGTGCGATTAATCTTTTGTTGTTATTCTGGCAATTTTCTCACCCTAAGTAACTTTTTCTTGTAAGTGCTAATGTCTAACACTCTAAATGGCTTATTTTGTGAAACATTTTGATGCAGTAATATTCAACAAAGAACAAAAATGAAAAAGGGAACATATACTGTATAATTTTACCCAGGAACTTCTAACCTCTCCAAAATCCACTGTACTGAACTGGACTGTAGAGCATCCCAAGTGTGTCTTCCACTTTCTAAAGGTCAAGTCTAAAAAACGTCTCGTCAAATACTTGTGGCTCAGGAGAAAACAGGAAGCAAGAGGTCAAAGTAAAAGGCTAAAAGATCAACATTTTGAAAAAGCAGGGTTAGTTTTTGTACTTAAATGGCATATCTGAAAAAAATATATATTCTAAACTACACAATTCTCATTCACAGTGTTTCTAGCATTCAGTCTTGTTGCTTATGTAAATCGTTTGGATTAGTATGGGGTGGCTTGTTTGTAAAAAGTTCTGAATTTCCATGTCTTCACTAATGAGCAAAACTTGCAAATCACAAATCTGAAGTTGAAAATATGAAAAAAAAATGTTTTGGTCATTGTTATGAGTTTATTTACAATAAGTTTACATGTTATAATTGTATGGGTAGTATAAGGTTGTGCTTGATATTATTATGACACATTGTGATATCCTAGAATGCCAGTAGCTTAGATGATAAAACCATTCACCCAAATGTCCCAAAGGTTGATGGTTTTATCCTCCTCCCTTCAGTGCATTCTGCTGCTGTGTTCTTAAGCTTAAGTGCCCTTGGACATGTGCGAATGTGTGTGAATGGTTAAGTGGTGACTTGATGCAAAGCTATTTAGTTGCCCAAAGACAACTGGAAAACGACATTCCCAATGCTGAACAATGTACCCAATTTTTTCCCATGTATTTGAGCAAAATGTGTCTTGCCCCAGCACAGACATCTTGTATAAGCAGCTCTTGAGGTCAAAATATGTCCACTGCGTGCTGTCTGCGTCTAATTACAAAGCGTTTTATTATCCAGTAATCAGGAAGGACGTGTTGGCAAGAGTTGTGAAAGTGCATATAAGCCCGCAGTGAATAATTAGGATGCTCAGAATGCATAAGGTAAGTGAGGAATAACTTTGAACCACTCACTGCAATCCATTTAGAATGAAATAGTTCCTTTTTAAGACAGTGAAAATCAGGTACAGCGCCTTTAACTGTGTAGTACCAAACTGGGCCATATTGCCACCTGTAAGATATCTCAGTGACAATACATTTCATTTTATTCAATCGAAAATAAACGTTTTAACAAATACCTATTCAAATAATCATTAGGTCCAGTTGTCTGATTAAACCAAACGTATTCATGATTGTGCTATTCTAGGTGCTGAAATTGTCGTTAGTAAATTTCTCCACAGGTTTCATTTCTCATCTTGTCTTTGCATACGTAGAACATCATTATTAATGGATTCTGGAATAGATGCCATTGAAGTTGTAAACATTCCCTCCAATCTGTCTGTAGGTTTGGGATTTTTATGACGTTATTACAAGAAAGACAGAGGAGATGATGGCATTATAAATTCTGCGTTCACTATTCGCTACACTGTTCTGGCCTGGATAGAATATTTGCACTCAGAGTTGAAGACCAAAAAATCATGCAAAATTAAAAACAATCATGGATTATTAAGATTTTAGCTGTAGCCACACAGAAATATGGCTGCCTAATGAGAATGTTATATTTCCTCCAGGTCGGTAAAGCTTAGCCAGACACTGCAATGGCTAAACTTGTGTTGGCACTATCCGCAGTGAAGTGGAGCTAGTTTTAAATGGATTGATATGCTAGCATGTGTGCCGCCAACGCTAACTGTAAGTGTTGGCAAACCTTATGTATTTGGATTGGAAATGCTTTTATGTGACTGAGAATGTAAGCCGTGCCCGATCTGTCCTCACTTTTTTTTGGCATCCTGTATTTTTATAGTAGACTGCAAACACATGTATTATCTAAATGACTTGAAACTCAAAACATTGTCCAGATGACCTTTGAATTAAAAACAAAACAAAAAACAAAACACATATTTAAGCAAATTTGTCTTGCCCTAGTATGGATATATTATATAAGCAGCTCTCGAGGTCAAAATATGTCCGCTGCGTACTGTCTGCATCTAATTATAAAGCATTTTATGTCCAGTAATCAGGAAGTGTGCGTTTTCCATGCTAGTTGTAAAAAGCAAAACTCCACTTTGGGCTTTGAAAGTTGTGAAACGAGCTTATAACCTAATCACAGTGAATAACTTGGATGCTTGGAATGCATAAGGTAAGTGAGGAATAACTTTGGACTAGTTCTGTTTTTCATGTTTTTAAGACATACAGTACAGTACAGTACAGTACAGCGCCTTTAATGTCATACTATGGAACTGTCCAGACAAAGCCATAACATAATGGAGACGAGAAGGAGACCAGAAAAGTTAGTTTACTTAAACCTTGTTTCAACTTGTTTGTTTTGGAATGGATTGGTACAGGCCTCAAGTGTCTTTCCTGTCTAATGTGAACCGTACATCCCCATTTGAGGGGTCTGAAATGGACTCTGCAGGGTACTAGCTCCCAGGGGGGTCTGGGGTCAGTACGGTCTGTACTGTGCACCAGGCGTGGTTAACAACCAGTCGAGATGACAAGAAACACACAGATTTAGGTGAAAACAAGACATCAAAAAGCAGATATAAATATAGAATTATAATTTCTCAAGAAACACTGATATAATCTTGTGATAAACCATATTTCCAGTTATGGCAGCTTAAAAGTTGAGCCGACATGCTCCACAAAACAAAGCTAGCATGAACAGCTGTTTCCTGTTTATCGATGTACACCACTCGTGTATAAAGATCCAGTGCATAATGCATTTAACATAAGCCAAACCCAATGCATTACACAAAGAGAGGTTTAAACACGGCTCAAAGAAGTGAAATAAATGCAGAAAAAGCTGTAAACCAGTGGTAGTGTTGTATGCTAGCTTTAGCCACGTCTCACTTGGAATTACTAAATATGTTTTTGTGAATTGCTGAAATCAGTCATATAATTACAAGTATAATAATTCAGATACAATTTAGATTTTATTTATTAAGAAAATATGAGTTATGTTTGGGTGACATCAGTGTCTCACATGGCAGAGCTCTGCCCCTGGACCCGGAGCCGTGCTCGGGGCACGGAAACTCAACTCTGCTGGAGGGAGCTGCACTAAACAGACCTGCTCCAAGGCTGCCCCAAGCAAACCGTGCCGATGGAAAAGAGGCTACAGTGCATCTTTAAGCAGAGTGATCTACCGGACAGTAGTATAACAAAATGTCTTCAAACCAGAAAGCAAGATTGTACAAATCATTGTAGCTCTTAGTTTTTGTGCTGTTTTTCCTGTTACTGTGATGTAGATGCTGTAGATGTAATGAGCAGATGTGTCATCCCTTCACACTATAGCTCTGCGTGACTGAAGGTCACATTATAGACTGCAAATAGATCCATTATTAAACCAAGTTATGCACAGCAAGATGCTTCTATAATGGAATGAGGGCAGGACACAATTAAAAATGTAAATCTGCAAATTGCGTCAATTCTCAATTTTCATCATGTATTAAAAACGTACTTTTGCCACTGCTTTTGAGCTTCATTTAAAATATGTTTTTTCAGCTCCAGTAACAATTTAACTTGGTCAAAATGGCTTATATAATGAACATGTTATTCATTGTCCTATCTAGAACTATAAAAAGTTGCAGTTATCAGAAACCCACTAACCTCAAGATTGCAAGTTGGATTAACCTGTCTCTGCCATAGACTGTATATATAAATGGACATAGCTAACCTGCTAGCCGCTGCGTTCCAAATAGGAAGTGACCATGCGTGCGCTTCCAGCTCCATCGACTCTGGCTCCAATTCACATTACATTGAAAAATTAAACCCCTCTCTCTGTAACTGCTGCAGTGAGCCTCATCATTTTGGTCTTAAAATGTTCATATTAACCCGCTCTACATGATCCTGGTATTTTTATTTCCCTATTGTGCCAATAAATCAAGATTAACATTAATAACAGACGAATCGAGCGCCTTCTTTCCCCAAGGTCACTCTCGCTAGTGTTAGCAACAGGTTTGATTGACAGCATTGCTAAGCGCCCACTCCGTGCTAAACCAGCGGTGCGAGTAGGAAGGAGCGTTACCTTCATCAGCCTCAGTCTGAATCACGAAACCAGGCTAGGAGCTCCATAGACCACAGAGAAATTGGACATGTTAACGTCGCAATCATAATTATTATTGAATGGTGCTATGACGATCAAAAAACAACCTTTGGGTCAATAGGTGAAAGCTCTACCCCAACATGTTCAAATCAAACACTTATTTTACTGATAGCAATAGTGATGCATGAGAAATACTTTAGTTCCCATTTCAATCCACACAGGACTGAATATCCAATCCAAGACTCTCCATGATAAATACGCACTACCAACATCCAAGAACCTGTTCACGATCATGTCCCAAGAGTTAAAAAACAGGTCTTATTTATAAAACGTGGAATTCTTACTCAAAGTCTACGGATAAAACACAAGCTTCCTCAAACTTCTACAAACTTGCTCAAACTCTTTGTCTCGCTGAGCACAAGTTCTAAGTTTTTGGACCGGTCCGCTCATTTCCGAGTCAAGTTGTCTGTTTTATAGATCCCAAAATTAATATAGAAAGTTATGTACATCACATTTTTGCTTGCTTTAGAAATGAGACCCCGCGAGCAGTACTTTTGAAGCTAATATGTTTGCTGATGTATCTTGAGTGCTTCCTGGAGGTTGAAATTAAGTTGGTATCTGTGATCTGAATAACCTTTCCAAAAATCCAATTATTCTTTCAAATGTTCAAATAGCACACTATTCGATGAGAACATTACTGCAAAATATTGAAGGTCAGAACCGAGTCTTAAACCGCTACAGAGAAATTCAGTATCATCACTAACCAACAGTGAAGACCTTCTGTAACTGATGACGCCTGCATACACCAGTGTTCCTCTCTTTCTCTCTTTCTCTCTCTCTCTCCCTCTCTCTCTCTCTCTCTCTCTCTCTCTCTCTCTCTCTCTCTCTCTCTCTCTCTCTCTCTCTCTCTCTCTCTCTCTCTCTCTCTCTCTCTCTCTCTCTCTCTCTCTCTCTCTATCCCTCTCTCTTCTCTCTCTCTCTCTCCCTCTCTCCCTCTCTCGCTCTCCTTCTTCCCCTCTCCCTCCCTCCATCCCTCTCTCCACCTCTTCCCCTCCCTCCCTCTCCCCTACCCTCTCTCTCTCTCTCCCACTCACTCCCTC
>KN486036.1:0-66315 GCA_000787095.1 Periophthalmodon schlosseri
CAAAAAAAAAACAAAACAAAAACAACACTTACATTTATTTACAATTTTAGCCACATTATTCTGCCCCAATTAAATTCAAAGTAAATGTACTGTTTTGGATATCTTTAATGATGTTTAAAAGAAATGTAAAAAAACAAACAAACAAACAAAAAACAGAAATAAATAAACAAAAACAACAAAAGAAAACCTACAAAGAACTATAAAAAAAACAAAAAGAAAAAAAAGGAAAAAAAAAATTGTTGGTTTTTTTTTTTACGTTTTTCTTTTTTTATGAATTTATTGTTTTACAAAAAAAACAAAAAAACAAACAAAAAAAACAGACAGAATCAGTACCGCAACTCAATGGTCTGTTATTAACAAAATCCAATAGAAAAGAGTCACATTTATTTACAAATTTAGCCACATTATTCTGCCCTATTTAGATTCAAAGTAAATGTATTCTCAAATTAACAATCCCAGAAAAAAAAAAAAAATCCAAATAAAACCAGTAGTCATAAATAGTTTTGGATATCTTTAAAAATAAATAAATAAATAAATATATAAACTGAAGCAAACAATAAAAGACTTTTAGTAGCTTTAAAGGCATTTTTGTATTAATTTCACTATCACTAAAAATAAAAACGGGATTACTACCCAGAAGAGATGCTTTTGCCGGTTTGAGACCTAAGCACGTCAATTTGTCCTGGGGGCAGCCTTGAAGCCCTGTGCTGCCGACGTGTCCTTGAGCCTGACACTGAACCCCTGCTGCTCCTGACCGCTCATCACTCCACCTGTCAGCTCTGGACTAACTGTTAACACCGCACCTGTCGGTAGAATCAAACGCTTCGCCCGGAGGAACTAAATGATGGGATTTTGACTCTGTCTGTTCCAATGCTCATGATCAAATGCATTAGAGGCAGTGTTCATTTCATTGGCTGATATGTTTTGACATAGTATTTGGTAATGTGATATTTTTGCAGACGATAAAGTAAAACAAAGTAAAAACTAAATCAAAAAAAGTAATCAGTGATGACAGAGAAACAAAAAATATATATATTCAGATTTAGATTCTAATTCTGGAAAAAAATAAAAAAATAAATAACCAGAAACTCTCAAAAATATTTTAACTCACAATCATGTACAAAATCAACCTCCAAGTATTTTTACTTATACAGCCCCTGTGGCAATACAATATAATTTGTGTAATTTTAGTTCAGTTGCGTACTCTTTTGTTTAGATTATTCAAATATTTGATCATTCAAATAAAATATTCAAATTTGTACTTTCAACTAAAATTAGAAAATTAGGATTCATTCACACATACGCACACGTAACATCAACATTTTGACTAAACTTGAACTAAATCCAGAACTAAACCAGGAAAAGCGTTGTCACGATACTAAAATTTCAAACTCGATTTCCATCCTAAGGAATAGACTCGATACTCCTGATACTGATGATAATGAAAAACACTATTTCATTAGACAACAGAATGTTATTTTCAACAATTGTACTTTCTTACATATTTTGTCTATGTCTAGCCTATGTGGTCTTATTCTTGTTCTGCTCAAGATCATTCTAAAGCTATTCAGGAAAGGTTCATTTCTGTCCTGCGAATGTGACTTTTTTAGTATTGATACTTGCTCAAATTAATATCTTATTTAGATACTAGTTTAGCATCGCTTAGCATTTGATTTTTGATACTTTTGGCAACTCTAACCAGGACTAGAAAAGCATAAATTAGGATTAGAACAGGGCAGGAGAGATTCATTTCTGTCCCGCAAATGTGACTTTTTTAGTATTGATAATTGCTCAAAAGAATATCTTGTTTTTGATACTAGTTTAGCATCGATTAGCATCTAATTTTCAATACTTTTGACAACCCTAACCGGGACCAGAAGAGCATAAACCAGGATTAGAACAGGGCCAAACCAAGTAATCAACTAACCCTAAATTAAAATGCGCTGTCAAAGTGAACTCTGATTTGCAGCTTCGCAATCGCACGCACGTCTTGTTCAAGCCAAATAAGCTCTGGCTAATTCCTGTAAGATTTGTACAGGCAGTGCTGTATTCCTCCGGGCACAGGCAGCAGCAAACATCACCCTTGGTAATATCAGATTATAGCACGCACTACATTCAATTACAAGTGATGGCAGATGGTGTAAACAAAATCAAACACACATAATCTCGAAGATTGGATCCTTCAGTTCGATATTAACCCTAATATCCAAAGGGCTGACACAGGACTAGACATATTAAGACGGGGACATAAGCTGATGATTTAGCAGTTTTGAGATGTGGGCTAATCCAGTGCATTGGGAATAGAAGAAGTGGAAAAAAAAGGGATGCAATCGAAATCCCAATTTGAATTCCCGCAAATCGCAAAAGCTATCTTTTTTTTTCATATAACAGAATTTTCTTAGCCAACAACCAAACATACCGGCTGTGTCCAAATGTCCACACTATTCCCTACTTACTATTTAGGCAATTTTTAGTGGCGTCCGAATGTTCAGTTGGTGAAAAAGTAGTGCACTCAAAATTCCTCACAATGCACCATGAAAAGCAGTGGGCATCAGTGATCACTAGAGTGGTTAATATAGACCATAATGCACTGCGAGAGTTGGAAAAACAACGGTGAACAGCGACAAGAGCCGAGAGAAGCACCGGTTTATCGCACCGTTGATCGCTGATTATGAATAAAACACACAATAAAACACACACAAACAAACCGTCGCAGTGTAAAGTTGCTAGAATCAACCGCTTACCTTAGTTTGAACTGTGAAAAGAGTGAGAATTTCCACCTCAGACATTTTTTTTTTTTAAATCAAGTTAGTTTACATGAGATCCAGCTCGACAAAAACATGTATGGTTATTATTAGTGCATAAATTTCCAGTTTTATAGGAGTCTAGCTAACTTTTTTTCACCCAGACGCCAGAGTCAAGTGACCCGAAAGTAGTGGTCTGCGTGTCCGAATCGCTCTGTGAACGAGAGCACTATATAGTCCAATAAAGAGTGCAGGGCTGTGTAGTGAATGAGGCGTTAGGGACTGGGGCGGACATTCAGACACAGCCACTGTCTTTTGTATGGGAAAAACAAACTGCTAACCCTGTTCTGAAAAATATGGTATTCTTGTTGTTTTCGTTCGTATTTCTACTTTTAAACATATTTAAGTGCATAGAAACCCAATATTCAAATCTGCACAATTGCAATAGAAAAAAAGACATTGGCAATCACTTATGTTTTGTTATTTTCCCTAAAAATGTGCTGTAGAACTATGGTGAGGACAGAATACTGAATGGAAAACACTTGAATGAAAAGCCTCCTGTCTCTCCGTAACTTGACTAGCAGGCACATTTTAATAAGAAGTGTTAATTAGTCATAATCTAACTGCAGCGGTGCACATATGCATACAAATACAGAAAGCTATTGCTCATTCATATTCACATGATGTTTCAAAGTAAAATGTCAACAGCTTATTTGTGCTTCAAGAGAGGAACCCATTCTTCTGTGGTGCTAGGGCAGCCTGTTAAGAGCAGTGACTGACCCCAGTGAGCTAGGCTTGGTCAGAACTACCTTAGCTGGAGGATTTTTGGCCAGAGAAAACCCACGCAGACACGGGGAGAATCATGCAAACTCCACACAGACAGGCCGAGACAAGCGAGTGCTATAAGTCGCACGCTTTTTTCATAGTTTGGCTGGGGGTGCAACTTAGAAAATGTGAAATATATGTTTTTTTCTTCATTATTATGCATTTTTTGGCTGGTGCAATTTATACTCCGGTGCGACTTATACTCGGTAACTTTTTGGAGGTGGTACATCACCTGCACAAGTCCATGGGAACAGAAAATTAAAACCATACTTCAGAACATTCTGCATGGAGATACATAAGTAAAGATGATATGCCATTCTGTGCAATATTATAGCAGAAGGAACAACATTTCCATGGAAACAAGCAGGAGGAGGCTCTCCTTCAGGCCAAATAAGGTCTGCGGACAGGCAAGCCCACTCGTGTTTTTCTGTTTTGTGCAGTGCAATAAACCCAAACGGAATCTTTTGGTCTAAAAAAGTTGCACACTGTGGCTTTAAATGAGCACAGTCCGATCCTCTGCGCTACCGTACGGAGCCCCTATGAACTTCCCATTCACAGCAGCTCTTCAAACGCCCCCGGAGACTTCATATACGCACGTTTTCTCCAAATGCCTCTCATGTAGGGGTGGCAGACTATGGCTTAGCATATTAAACAGGCGGTCAGGTGACTAATGGTTATTGTAACTCATTTCTACATGATTAAAATAGAGACGCGCTGTGGACCTTATTACCTCATTCCCCTCAGCATATGCAAATAACCCACTCACCATCCCTCACTCATTCGACCTTGCTGCCACTCTACGCGAAAGATTGCTCTCGGGTCCTTGGGGTTGTCTTTAGTACATCACTGCGCATCAGTCTTGTCGTTTCCGTGGCGACTGTCGGATTTCTGAAAAAGAAAAAAAAAAGATAAAATGAATTGTAGTGCCCGTTGAAATAAATACATTGCGCAGTTGGTTTGTTAATGCGAGGGGTATAAGCGGAGAGGTGGATAGGAGGTAGGAAGAGGAGGAGGGGAAGACATCGAGGGAGTAATTTGCTAATGGAACATAGAAATAGTGTGTAGAACTATCACAGGGAAGCAAAAAAAAAAAAAGAAAAAAAAATGAAGGGATCTGTCTGTCTATGAGGGTCCAGTAAGCTAGAGGGCGGTAACAAAAGTGGTGTTAAAAAAAATAGCATCATTAAATGTCATTTTCATCTCAGGTGTAAAGGGTATAGGGAGGAAAAGAGGGGATGAGAGGGAGGGAGGGAGGGAGAGGGATAAAGAGGAATGAGGGTCAAGCAAAATAATGTATGACGTAAGGGAGGGACAGATAGAGAGAGAGGGGGGAGGAAGTAGATAGGGACAGAGCAAGAGAGAGAGGGGGGGAGAGAGGGCCAGAAAGGGAATGGGTGGGGGAGAGGAGGGAGAGAAGGGAATGAGAGCGAAAGAGATAGTGTGGGAGTAAAAGAGATAAAGAGGGAGGGATAGAGAGAAGCAGACAAGTAAAAGAATGCATGCAAGGGAGGGACAGAAAGAGAGAGAGGGAAGGAAGTAGAAAATGAGAAGAAGAGAGAGAGAGGGTGAAGGAAAGGAGAGATAAAGAGGGGCGAGCAAAAGAGAGGAAGAGAGACGAGGGGTGGGGAAGAAAGATAAAAAAAAGAGGGACAGAGAGGGGGAGACAAGTTAAAGAATAGAAGTGAGGGAGAAACAGATAGAGAAACACGGAAGTAGAAAGAGAAGGATGGCGCAAACAGGGAGGGAGAGAGGGTGAGAAAAGAGGAGTACACAGAAAGAGAGAGGGAGGAAGAGAAGGAGAGATAAAGAGGGAGAGAAGGGGTCAGTCAAAGAAGAAGATTGAAGCGAGGAGAGAGAGTGAAAGGGGTGTTGGAAGAGAGCCAAAATATGATGGGGAGAAAGAGAAAGAGAGAGAGAAAGAAAGAGGAAGAGAGAGGGAGGGCGCTAAATAATGGATGGGAGAGAAGGAAAAGAGAGTGCGACAAAATAATAATGAAAGTGAGAGAGAGAGACAGACAAAGAGGGAGAGAGTAGGAGGGAGCGAGAGCAAGCAAAGGAGAGGGAGGGGTACAGAGAGAACGAGAGAGGGAGGGAGGGAGGGAAGGAGAGATGCTGCACTGAGCAAGAAAGGAGATGGGAAGGAGGGAGAGAGAGAAAGCGCAAAAGAAAGGAATGAGAGATTGGGGTGAGCAAAAGAGGGGATGGGAGGAAAAGGGTTAGACTGATAGGGAGATCAGTCAATAGCGTGCAATCTTCATTTAATTACCTCCTTTACCCCTCTCTCTTTCTCTCTCTCTCTCCCTCTCTCTCCTATACCTCCCATGTTAGACACTAGCGCCCCCCGGGGAACTGAAGCGCGGCTATTTGACTAAGCTAATTACTGTCTAACTTCGGCCTAATCGCTTACACTCGGTCGCCATGACAGCCTTACAAAAATCTATGGGCCCAAACGGCGTCCCGCGCTTGTAAGCATGTGTCCAGATTACAAGCAACAAGCAAAATCGCCGCGGTGACGGAGCGTGCCGAGTTTGGGACTTTTAATTTGGCAGAACATTATTTACTCGCGTGCAATCTCCCCGCGAACGGCTGCCTTTTGGAAAACTCTCTGGTTTTTAGGGCTTGACTGGAGAAGCAAGCGGAGCGGTGGGTTTGTATCACTCTGTATCCGCAGATTTGGATGAGACTTGAAGTACTGGGCTATTCAAGGATGTGGTTAAAGAAGAACTATTGTACTTGTGTCTGCTATATAGTTCTAATCTCTGACACGCGTGGATCATTATGTTATCATTTTTTGCACGTATTAAATCGCAGTATTCACCTACGATTTAATAAAAGAAACGAGTTCGCTGAGAAAACCGCAGTCCCCGACGGGAGCTGACTTCGCCGTAAACGCGTAACTGTCGGCCCCTCCTATGGATATCTGCAGGTCACACTAGCGAGTAGAATCCTACGTGTATCACCGCTTAAGAAAATAAAATTGAAGAGCGAAGTAAGTACAGAGAAGTGGGTGTGTGCCGGTGGCGATGAAAATGGGGTTGATCGGCAATACGGCGTCTTGAAAATAATAGATTAAAGATTGGTCAAACATGCATGAATCGCTCCAAAAACAACTCTGAGAGAGTAAATGAGAAGAGGAAACAACTACAACATGGTTAAAAACTCTGAAAAGTCGATTTAGCATCACAGCGGACCTTTGAACATCTGCTTTAAAGGTCCACTATGTAACTTTTCTGGAGGAGGTGCAGTATGTCTCAGAGGAGATGTTTGCGCCGGTATGTTAGGCCAGCTCTGCTCCACAACGTATCTGTCTCCCTGAGTCCGGATCAAGTTACTGGTCAGATCTGTGGAGAGGTATTTTTAAGTACTTGTAATTCAATGCAAGATGTTAAGAGTGTAATGACATACTGTGGAACATTAGAAAACAATAACATCTCCATGGAGTCAAGCGGGTGGCGGATTCACGACCAGAAAAGTTGATTTGAAAAGTTGTGAAGGATGTGTGAAGGAGTTATGAGATTTAAGTGTCGCAAGAAGAAGTAAGAAACAACGCAATTCTATGACTATTGCAATCTGTTGCTGTGTACTTGGGCAAGACACTTCACACCTATGAATCGATGTAGTGTGTGAGTGACTGAGAGAGGCCATTGGGGCACATTGGCAAAAATGATTGTATCACTTTGCCCCATGTCTCAGGCAATGGTAATATACAGTATGACTAAGGGTTGTCAAAAGTAAATGTGAAAAATCAGACACTAAGCAAAACTACTCTTAAATTGGCAGAATCTATTTATAAAAAAAGCACTCGAGGTACTAGACAAAAGCCCACTAATTAGCATTACTACACAATACTTGGCAAGTACACATTTCTTCAATCAAATGTGCAGATTTAATTTTGGTATACAAGGTTTTTAACAATCTCGCTCCACCTACTCTAAAGCCGTTTGTGAAAAGATATTCAAAGCGGACAACAAGAGCAGGTTCTAGAGGTGGCTGCTCTGTGCTGTTTTGGAAAAGTGCTTTTGGACAAGTCTCTTTGGCTTATGGAGCAGGTCAGACGTGGAACACACTGCTGCTCGTATACGAGAGCTCTCAACACTGGCCGCATTTTCAAAAGATTTAAAGCAGTGGTCGTCCGAGGGTCAAATATGTCACTGTGTATAACAAGATTACATTTTTAGATTGAAGGATTGTTGGTTTAACTTTTAGCTTCTAACTTCAAATGAACTGGTCTGTATTTGTAGATATAGTGAGTGTGCTGTGTGTATAGTGAGTGTGTTGTGTGTATAGTGAGTGTGTTGTGTGTATATTGAGTGTGCTGGTGTGTTCCATTTGCTTTTGTGTGATTGTTGCTGTTCTTTTCTCTGTCCTGTAGACTGTTTAACATCACCCTGCCGAGGGACCAAAGATTAGCCATGTTGGGTATAATCTTCATCATGTTCATTAATATGTGTTGTGCATTTACAAATACATAAAAATACTCATGACATACTTATTTGAGCAAGTATCAATAAAAAAGATATTGATCTTTACATATATATTTTTATATATTTTTTAATACTGGCTAAAAAGAGCATTTTGTTGTCATTATTGTGGAAAAAAATCTATACTTCTGCTAAAACAAAAGATCAATAATAGTTTGCTATGCTGCTAACAAGCTCGCACATGTGCCCCTTGTAACCGTGGCTTATCCTGTATTCAGATCCAGAGCCTTTTGGCATTTTTACTCTGCTTGTCTTGACTCATTACCACAGTGCACCTGAGTAGAGCTTTGGGAGGTTCAGGGGTGGATGATCCACACAGGTCAACTTTTAAAATCATTTAAATATTGATCATATCTTTTTGGAACTGCAACAACTATTCATCTGAAAGCTATTAGAAGAAAGAGCATTTGTAGAGCAGAAAAGGATAAGATGACTCCTATTGGATTCGTATTACAACATTCTGTGTAGGAAATGATTGTGTTTATCTCTGGAGAACCCACGGGGTCAAATTTGGCCTCAGTTAATTGCTGCTACCCAAAATGAAAAAACAAAAAAAATATGTCAAATTTAACTTTAAAAGCCCAGAGTGCCACTTCTGGTCCCTGCATAGAGACACCTAGTGGATGAATATTGAACTAAAATGAGCCAGAGGAGACACCTATGGATGAATATTGAACTAAAATGAGCCAGAGTGGCAGTGATTTTGGCCTTGTGTTCTTGTTTCCATTGGCCAAAGTGTGTTTGTACATTTGAAAAAAAAAACACAAATCCATTTATCCATTTATTTATTTAAACTATTGTTTACATTTTTTTTGTTAAGTTCTTTGAGCTTCGTACTAACTATGTAAAAAGACTGCAAATAAACAAGGGAATAAGATCTTTTTTTTTTTTTTTTTTTTTTCTCAAGACTGACTCTCTATAATCAAGCAAAACAGCATGAATGTCCCAAACACCAACAGTTGCGTGCATGGTGCCTTCCTGATATTTACAACTTTCATCTTATTTGTAGCCTTTTGTTAATAATTTGACATTTAACAGTCTTTATCTCTCCATGCATCGTGCTAATTATAATGCAAGTGCCTGACCCCATACTGGTGTAGCTTTCTTCATTTTGTGTGGCTTTAATTCATTTTTAACCATGTCTTTGGTCACCATGGGATAAGCATTTCACATGTGTGACTTAATATAACGTCTACATTTGGTCATTATAACATTATAAACTACACCACTGTTTCCAGTTAGGTGCATTGGTGTTCTGCTGACAATGACAAGTAAACAAATGAAGTGACTGCTATGCTACTAGAGCCACGTGTTCATCGTGGTAAATGGTCACGTTTGTATATCAAGGAACCACTTAACCATTCACACACACATTCATAAACCAATCTACGCACTAGGGAGCAAAGTGTTTTGCCCAAGGACACATCATCTGAGGGAGCTGGAGTCAAACCGCCGACCTTCAGATCAATGGCCCAGCAGTACACATTTGCATATGGATGCCCGGATTTTTACCTGTGACGCAACAATTCTGTTAAATTGCAAACTGAGCATTTTTTGATTGCTCAGAAAAGACAACTTTGGATTAACTGCATAATGAAACAAGTGTGAATAAAGATAAATACAACTCCATATGTACTTGCTGAAAGGCAGCAATATACGTAGCATGGCTAGAAGCTGAAAAAGTGCACTTAATATGTGTCCTTTAAGTCAGCATTTCACACCTGCTTAAGCACGGCGTTCTAAATAGCCTGTCGTGTTATTTGAAAATACAGGTGATTCTGATCCAGTGAATAAGCAGAGCAAATCGATAACAACAAACCAGCGCTCTAAAAGGGGACTGTAAAACCACTTATAGACAGCCGCGGGGGCACTGTTCTTGCATGAGATGTTGTAAGGAAAGATAGTCAGATTAAAAGCAGACAGGTCAAATTGGAGAGCTATTAACGTCACTCTGTCCAAGCTGCAAACTGATATGAATTGCTTGTAATATCTGGAGTCAAAATGGTTTTATTCATATAGCTCATATTATACCTCAAAGGCAAGACAGTTACAATTGGTATTCACTGTCATCGCTGAAATCACTCAAAGCGCTTTACATCAAGGAATCACACGCACATTCATGCGCCAGTTTCAGCAGACACACTGGGAGCAAGGTGGGTTAAGTGTCTTGCCCGAGGACACAACAACAGCATTTATCTGTGTGAGCAGGAGTCGCACTGCCAACCTGTGGGTCACCGGATCTGACTGCTCAACCAATGATGTTTATGTCGAGAGCGAGATTCGAATCGCCAACTTTTAGATCGGTGAACTAATAGTCCAGCTGAGCTACTGTTGCCCCAGTAATCATTTTATGCTGTATAGTATGTGTAGCTAAACATAAACATGAATTAGGAATAGGTTTAAGTATTTTTTTTATTTAACAGTTATTTCCAGTCATCATTGAAAACAAAATTCATATATTTTAAAGGCACTGTACCTGATTTTTCCATAGTTCATTTTAAATGGTTATTCTTCACTTCCTTTCATTCAAATTATTAAGTTTGTAAGTGCATTTCCGAGGCCAGAGTGAAGGTTGGGTGTCACAATGGAAAGCAGGTAGTGGACATTTATAAGATAGTTTCTCCTCTGTTTCTCCTCCGTTTCTCCTGCAGCTGAAGTCAATTCTTTGCTGGTAAGAGTGCAAGGCCTGGACAGTCCTGAATTATTCGCATGGCTAACACTGAAGGGCTTTCACACCTGACGCATCCGATTAAAACAAACTCAATACACTTGTTATTACAGTTCACCTGAGCTAGCGTGAAAGCTCTCCAATAAATCCCACTGTGGACAAACAAACGGTGGCCAGTCTGCCTGCAAAATGGAAAATGGGTTGTTTTTCCCATCTTTGCTAACGTATATATATTTTTTTATTTTATTATTTTGTATTTTCTTGTATTTAGTTTGAATTTATTTGTATGTATTTCTGTTTTGGACCTTCAGTGATGGCACAGTTGTGTTGTCTTCATAGGCCAAGTCATTCTCATTTGACCCGTCTTTCAATACCACTAATCTGTTTTGGAGCATTGTGCAACTAAAGCCTATATGGACCCCTGGCTCTATAAGGAAGCAACGTTTAATCCAAAATTGTAACTAATTGACTATTCTCTATCTAGAAGCCTTCAGTCACCAACAGTTTGTCCTGTATTTGGTTAAAAATGGATTTCAAAATGGCAGCGCACAATAGCAATAATCGCTAACTGGTCAACGTCTAAAGCCCTTTTCCTACACTAGGCATGGGACGATACTGAAATTTGGTGTCACGGTTATCATGGCCAGAATAATTGCGATTAACGATTATATCACGATAATGATTAACGTTGCTGACGGTTTAAAAATTGTTATGGACATGTATAATTGTAATTTTAATTAGAGATATATCCCTTGGCTGGTATATCATGACGATATTTGGACTTTTTAATGTATCGGCGGCTATCGGCCTTAAATCTCCAGCACACAAAGCTTTATTTTAACACTTTAATACAAAGAGACAACTGCATTAAATGTGATACACTGCTCTCTTAAAGGTTTATGTTTCTTAGAGGGCTGTGGGTGAGTTTGTAGTCAATTTAAATTACATAATTTGAGGAAAATAATCGATATCGGCAGAGCTTATCGGCTATCGGTTGCTCTGTATGCTAAACTATCGGTATCGGCCATAAAAAAACAAAACAAAACACATATTGGTCTAATTTTAATACTATGAATACGTTGCATATTTAAACTGTAATAGTATTATACTTTGTAATAAGTGAAAACAACAACAATCCAGAAGCGAATCATTATGGATAAGTAGCTTTTTTCTGCACATTCTGGTGATATAACCTTAGACAATCCATAATTTGCAAACCAAGCCTATAGAACCTCCTTTCAATGAAACAAATATCCTACCAAGCAAAATGAATGGACTTTGTTACAACTGTACTTGTCAAAAGGTCAAATAAGACGATGAAGATCCCCACACCTCATAGACACGTAATCCGCATACAGTTTTCCTCATTGCCCCTATTATAACTAACGCCATTACAACCGCTAGCTAGCTTATTTATTTTGAGAAACCATACTCATGTTCTCATAATGCATAAATTCCCATAGCGTCGTCTTGTTCCGCCATGTTCCACAAATTGGCGTATAGATACACAAACAAATAGCTCCTCCTAGTGTATCTGCGGCATGGGTTTGCTATTCCCCCGTGAATCCATATCACAGCCCTCCTAAATATGGCCCACTGAGAACCACGCGGCATAAATCCCAACTGCCTCTCCACCTCCCAGCGTGCTCACGGAATTTTACACCAATTCCCTGCAGACGTGGTTCTATTTATACAGGCAGGAGAATCAGGCTAGTCGTATTCAGAGTCCCTGGTTTGCAGCGGCTTCCTGGTTGTAGCTTAAGGTGATGATGCGTGCGGACACATGGGGGTCTAGGGTGTAATCTTTTAATCTTGGTGGTAAGTTAAGGTAGCGGGGGTAATGCACGGTCAAGATAGCAGCAGGAGAGTCTACGGAGATAGTGTCAGTTGCTCAAAAGAACCGGCAAAAAGTCAGCAGTAACATGTGACTTTTGTCAGCACTTCACGAATATGGAAATTTGAAGAGTCAGGTACAGTGTGTATTTTCCTCTCCTTTAATGTGCAAAAGGGTTTGAGAGAGCTAAGACTAGTTCTTAGACATAATTAAATGACACATTGTATGCAAAATAGATTTTTCTGAACTTTTAAAGCTGAAGTACCCAACTTATTCTCATAAATGAATAAATTCTGCTTCCCTCCAGAAAGCGTATTGTAAAAGCAGCACTTTGTGACCAAAATCCAACTCCTACAAGCTGTTTTTCTTAAAACATTTTATCTTTGCAAATTTGAAGGAAAGAGTCATATGAGTCACTATATCACTCTTTGGGATGAGGGCAGGGGATGTCCAAGGGTGGTCCACCCTGCTTTAATGCATGTGAATATGAGTAATGTGTTGTTATACCGGGAGAGCCCAGTGAGAGCACCAGATTCTTTTCAGTTTGTGAGATCTAAATACCTACTCCCTCCTTTCACAGTTTGAAAATAAGGTACCTCAGCTTTAATGTTATAATCCTTAAAAACATACCTGGAGTTGTATTTTGCTTCATTCATACTTCATTCATTAATCCTGTTTAAGAGGTTTTGCTCTGAGCCTCAGAAATCACTCCCTTTCCATTTTGTCCACTGATTGTGAAGTAAAATGGAGAAACCCTTTGCAGTTTTTAAGTCCATAAACAAGAGCCAGATAAACCCCTAGAAGACCGGGAGCACGCAAAATGAATATGGCATACTTTTGTGGTTTGGTCTTACTAAAACAGTAAGTGCAGTTTCATCAGCAGTGTGTGTTTTGTTCTGGCAAATTCAAAATGTGTGTTTGTGTTGGTAAAATATTTGTTTTTGGCTAACTTAAATTTCCACCAAAAAAGTAAGTTGCATTGAAGAAATGATTTTCTTGGCAAGAGTGGCAATTCAGAGTGTTCACCAGCTAAAAGTAGGTGGTTCCATACTCACTCAAGAGGCTATCATTTTGTCCCTGGGTAAGACACTTCACTGCCATTGCCCACTCCAGTCACAGTATTGTGGCTCTTTCAACTGCCAAATAACCGTGCTTCTCCTGATGACAAGGGAACAGCAAAGAATGGAAACATGCACTCGAACTTCAAGGCACAAATTTAGACCAATTTTAAAGAAATACATTTGCCATGTTTTTTAGGCACAGAGGTAGATTTTATTTTGAGTTGTTCTTCATATCCACCTCCACAGCTATAGGAGATGACAACTGTGCGGTGACTTAGCAATTCGCCTTTGTGAAAGATTATGCATAGACCTTCCTTCATTGTGCTTATGTTGTCAACTGAATTCATCTTAGCTCTCCATCTCATGATGCAATAAAACACAACCAGTTAGCACAGTTAAAGGCCTTATGCTTTTAATCATGTTAGAGCACTGTTCCCTATAGTCCCCTTTAGTAACTTTGCCCACTGAGAACTCCAAAAACATGCATTTTGAATTTCCCAGTATTGTTACGTCACAGGTAAAGGTCCGGAGGTCTCCTGCACTGTTTTTAAGTCCATAAAACATCTCTAACCTCATTCTAAGCATTTCAAATTGTGTTCATTACAATTGCATGTTTAACCCTAGTTGCATGTGTGTTTTTTTTCCCAATAGAAATTCCCTCTCCTCCCAGAAAACGGCATCCTAACCCTAGTTCCCAATATAGGGAGTGCATATGTGGGAACAAGGTGTCTAGTGTCTGTAGATAGCCATTATTTAAAGTTAAAAAGCCAATAACCATATAGAT
The DNA here is from genome assembly GCA_000787095.1 of Periophthalmodon schlosseri. NCBI lineage: Eukaryota > Metazoa > Chordata > Actinopteri > Gobiiformes > Gobiidae > Periophthalmodon > Periophthalmodon schlosseri. Next base: position 14,398 of record KN486036.1, read on the forward strand.
AATAATACATAATATTTATTCTTTAACACTACAGTATCCTCTGACGTGATATGATCCTTCAGCACTTAACCCCAAAATCTCCTTGGCAACCCCCCATGCATCCCCTGTCCCGCCCCAGACTAGTGAATGTATCCGGGTGTATCTATGGGTATTAGCAGATCAGCAGCGCACCAGCCACCGTGGCTTTCAAGACTTTTTCCGGAGGAGGTTCTTCAGAAGGCGAGCTGCAGAGGAGGATAAATGAGCAGCAATCCCCCAGGCCTAACACTTCCACGAGGGCCCCTTCTCTCGCCGACCCCCTCCCTCCTCCGGTTCCCTGCTTATCCCCACTTTCCATCCATCCCTCATTATTCCCATACCCCTCTCCTCGGGATCTACTGCCTAGTGTCCTAGTATGTGTCCTTTCCTAGCTCCCTCTGGCCTGCTTACATAATTCTCCTATCCCTGCTTCCTTATCGTTTCATATACAGTAGCGACTTTCCCATTTTAGCATAATTTTTTAGCATTTTGTCACAGATTACTGGGTTATTCGGTCAGGATGCCTTCTTCTTTCATTCGCAGGGTAATATATCATAGCTTGGTTCTATAAACAAATCCTCATTATGGGGTTCTAGACACTTCTGGAAAAGTGGTTGACAGAAATAATAAAGTAGTTTGGGGAGGGTAAAATGGATACAGTTAAAAAGCTGCTAAATGTTTCAGAATAATGAACAGTCCCAGAAAAACATGTTGGACACAAATTGGGATCTTGTTGGGGTAAATGTTATTTCTACAAATCTCCACACGTCTTTTAAATTGTATAGTATTATTTGTGAGGGGTCTGGTGAGGGGCCTGTTACCCGCTTGTTACTTGGAATGTTCCACAGTATGACATTAAACTTAATTACATGCTAAAAAAAACCAACAACAACAAAAAAGCATGCATTGTTACTGTGAGAAGACTTGCTTTTTCCCAGATCTGACCTGCAACTTGGTCTGGTGGTGCTACCTGCTCATCTCTATCAGGAAGTTGTAATGCCAGACTGTGGAATGTTCCAAACAAAGCAATAACATCTTCACGGAGACGAGCAGGAAGTGGACCCTCTGTTACAACCTGTCCCTAGCTCAGCTAGTGACAGGTGAGTAACAAACCAAGATGGAAAATGGTCAAAATAAAGTTATAATTTATTTAACAGGAATGTTGAGGTAAAAAACAACTAAACAAGGTTCTTAACAGAGTATTTAAATGTATAACTAACAGAAATAAAGCTAACAAAACAAACACAAACAAGTCTCAGTTCATAAATTTACAAAAACTACACGGGAGACACAGGGACAGACACAAATCAGCAGCCGAGAGTGGAAGGGGACATTTTAAAGGTGTGGCAGCTGCAGGTGAAGGTCCAGGAGTGGGCCTCTCAGGTTCTAGGGCGTCGCACCAATCAGCAGATAGGACCCAGGAGCCAATCAGGTACTAGTTTGAGATTAATGCACCAATCGCAGATGAGGTCTGTCAGATCAAGGCTTGCACACAGAAACAGGGATCAGAGACTTGCAGAGAGAGCAGAGACTTGACACATGGCTGTAGGGGGAGCTAGAGGCCTGGAGGCATAACACCCTCTACCAGAAAAGTTGTATGTTGCACTTTTTAGGTCAACTTCCTTCTGCTGTCAAAATTACAAAATAAAAACAAATAAAAAAAAATATGGCGTTGCGTTATAAATATGTTTTGCTAAAATCTGCCAATCTGAATTGTCAGACATTGATGTGGAGCAAATGTTGTGTCTCATTTTGGACCAATGGACAGGCCACAAATTTTAAAGTATATATATTAATATTTTTTCCCCATATGTGAAAAAACAAAACGTGTATTAAGTTTTAAATCATCAGTGAATCATAATGCGCCCAGCCAACATCCCTCCATCCATTTCAAACCGCTTTTGCCAAGTCATAGCATATTTTAGTTCGTCCAGCACTCCAAACAAAAGTGCTTAAGCTCCAGACAAAAGTGTTATTGTTTATGACTCACTTACTGCTTACACTACGCAATCTGTAATATCCATATGTTCAAACATGACAGATGCACCACCAACAACGAACACTGCTAATCGCAATCGCCAAGGAACCGTTGTGTTGGTGCAATCCCTTTCTTTTTGGTTATTTCAATCGGTTTTCTGTTTACAGCCAGACAGACACAGACAGACATTAGGTGAAGAGAAAGGGAGCGGGGAGGGGGGGGAAGCGGGGTACGTCCAAATTAAGCTGATGGGAGCTTTATGCGAGTTAATCTAGTTACGTGGATAAAAGGACTTCCCCGTGGCTAAAAAACACAACCCATTAAGAGCCAGTATTGGAGAGAAAACAAGAAAGTGTCTACCTTCCAATATTTGCACACCGTTTTAAAATATACCAGCGAGCCTTAAGTGTTTCCCCGCTTTAAGCAATTTACTCAAGCACCCTTTTTGACAAGTGACGGGGGATTCAAAGGCCACTGTGTTTACTGGTTTATAGGGAAAGCGCGGAGCTAATGACAGGTTGTCGCGGCTGACAGGCCTCGCAAACCGCCAGTCCCACACTCGAATTTGTGTTACAGCTTTTGTGAAGAACACTGAGAGGGAAGAGACATCTGTACAGCGGCATGTAAGCACTAAACCGCTTGGATCTGTCAATGTTAGCACAAAGAAACCTAGACAATTTTTTTCAGTGTTTCGTTTTTCTCCAGAAGGTGTATACGTTTGCTGTACGTTTTAACTGCAAAGAGGCATTAGATATCGGATCCGAGAAATGTTTTAGATATTTTTGTAGCGGGACAAAAAATGGCATTGTAGTGTTGTGTTCTGGCAGAAGAGCTCATATTTAAAGGTCCCCTATAGAGTTAAATCAACTTGCTAATTTTGTTTCCCTTGTGACAAAACATACCTGGAGTTTTGTTTTCAATTGCAATACAATTTATTTCATCTGTATTCCTCCAAAAAGCTCAATGCTCATGCTCCTCCGTGTTCTTACACTTTCACTGGACTAGCTAACCATTGTTTTTAGCCTTATTTTGTGTGTTTCACTCCAGTTCATGTCCAATTTGTATGCACGAGCTGAATAACTATTACTTGTGTTCCATAGATCTGTATTCTGAACATTAAAGGGACAGTACATATTTTCCGTGTGATAATGGTGTGCTGTTAACATGCTAGTTGCTGCCCACAATTCCACTCTGGCTTGTGTTAAGAAAGTAAGGAATAAAGTATGGACTGCTGCAAAGAGGTTTTTTTGTCTACGTTTTTTATGATAGTAAATATCAGGTAACTTAAAATAAAGCAAACCATAGCACTTTTAAATCAGATACAGCAATATTCTCTGTGCACAGCAGCACGCTAGCTACCTTACTGTGTCTCAAAGCTGACAGTTACTTTTTATTAAAACCGGAAAACCTAAAATAAACAACGTATTAAAATTCAAATACATTTAAATAAGAACTACCCAATTATTTTTATATGTAGAATACTTCAAAATTAGCATTAGTATTAGTATTGAGAAACAAATATCCCTCTGTAGTATTCATTTTATTTGAGTGTTTAACATGCTGTCAGTAACATCCACCTGCAGCTCCTTGTCCTCTGCCTGATCTTTAAATATTTATTCATTTTAGCGTGACTCTGCAAAAACCTCATAGAGATAAAATTGGACGGGAAGTAGTAACACCTGAAGTGACGCTGCCGGGTGCTACTGTGCACAGAGCCTATTCCCAAAAAAATACACTATGAAATTAACATAGAGAAACTGAATAAGTTTGATATTCTTTGTGTAGAACAGACAAATGTGTGATGGTTAGGGTACAATATTTGGTTTCTGCATTTGACCCATCTTTCAATGCCACTGGGGCAATCTGTCAGGAGCAGTGGCCACAGTGAACCAATCTACAGCTCTTGAACTATAGGGTTGTTCAGGATTACCTTCGCTGGAGAATGTTATCAATTCTGTATGGATTTAAAAGTTCCATTGTACTTGTCTGATGCTACAGTATATATGGAAACTCAGACACCAAAAGTGCCTGAAAACTTCTCCCTTTGAAGAACGCATCAGGCTAAGAGCATCTACGCCGGACTAGCCAGAGAAGCACAAGTATTCATAAGCGTCGTCCCCTCGTGCGCGCACCACTTCAAACAGTCAGCACCCAAAACAAATACTCTTCCTCTCCCTCTTCCTCTCCCTCACGCGGACGTCCTCGCTAAAAACATCAAGGCTAACTGTTGCGGCGAGTTAGCGACCGCCACCAATCACGCACCGAAATTAGATCTCAAAGAAGAAAGTAAATGGATACAAATTCAATCAGCCCTTGCGTACACTGTCAGAATATCAAAGAGTGTCAGGAGTCTCTAAAAAGGCCCGCGATTTGAGTTGGAAATAAGCTTTAACTTCAAACAACTCCTGATTTTCATAAAACGCTGCAGAGTAACAGACAGGCAGCAATGAAAAGGCATTATTGACAAGAGAGAAAGGATCGGGGGATGTATGCAGCCAGTCCAAAAAAATACATAAATGGGCGCTTTCCGTATGCTTGGCTCCCTCGGTGAAGATGGAGAAATAAAAGATGGGTAGAGGAACATGACAGGATCCAGTGAAGAGTCAGAAGAGATGTCTTTAAGATACAGATCACATAGCTACAAAGGCAACCTCAGACGAACTCACTTAGCTGTTTATCAAGCTGCAAGTGGAGGTCTGTCAAAATATCACTTACACGGCGTGAATTGAAATGGGTTAAGTTGCGATTTCGTAAAAAGACCAGTAAAAACTAGTCCTAAGGAAATATCTAAGAGGCATTCAGTAGCCCACTTTACATATGACGTCACAAACAAACAGGCACATGGAACGCAATCTATACTTAAACACTAAAACCAGAAATTGTGTATGAAAAAACAAGTTCATGTTACAGAATGTCAGAACTGGAAATGAGGAGGTTTGTTTGACAGAGGAGGATCACAGACTGTGTATATAAATGGACGTAGCTAACCTGCTAGCCGCCGCATTCCAAATAGAATGTGAGCATGGGGGCACTTCCGGCACCATTGACTCTCGCTTCCAATTACATTAGAAAACTGTCGGCCCTCTCTCTGTAACTGCTGCAATGAGCCTCGTCATTTTGGTCTCAAAATGTTCGTATTAACCCGCTCTACATGATCCTGGTATTTTTATTTCGCTATTGTGTCCGTAACTAAAGATATGAACATTAATAACAGACAAATCAGGTGCCTTCTTTCCCCAAAGTCACTCCTGCTAGCATTAGCAACAGGTTTGATTGACAGCGTTGTTAAGCGCCCGCTCCCTGCCTAACCAGCCGTGCGGGTGGGAAGGGACGTTACCTTCACAGCCTCACTCTGGATTGGCTCTTTGGTTGCTATGATACTCATGGTTGGAATTCCAAATATGGAACTTGGCTCCAAATTTGCCTCTATAACTGCTCGACGAGCTTCATTTGGCTGGAGTCGAACACTGTGGGTGACATGGGTGACATTAGACTCCCTTAGTCCACTTCTTTATACAGTCTATGGTCACGAGTCACAGTCTCCTGTACGAACAGCAGATAAGTACATCAGTCATCCACAACAGAATTACGTCAGATATAGAAAATCTATTGCATTGCTACAAATTAACTGAAACTTTACATATGTTAACACTGTGGTAACATTCTCTCATTTCGTGCATTGAGCCTGAATGTTCAGAATGAGGAAATGTAGCGTTTAACTGTTGAATAAATCCAGTTGGTTCATTATGTGCCATGTTGTCAGAAAAGCTGATTTTTGCACATTTTACGCACAGCCTTGTAAAAATGTAAATGCTTGATCACATTCAGGCTGCTAACCAACAATGACTCCTAGCACAGCATTCAGCATGTGTGCAGTGATGCAACAATTGATGCATAAAGTACACAAGCTAAAAGTGCAGAGCAAATAGGAATGGTCTATAAAACACAGCTATTTAACCGCAGGCTGAATCGCTCCAGGCAAATCATTACATTCTATATTTGAGCTTTTTTAACGGCCTTGGTATTCCCTCCAGTTTAAATTAAAATAATGTATGTAGTCTGGGAATATCTTAGAAAATTTGTACGTAAATAATGCCAGCAGAGGGCGCTGGGACTGCATCTGCTGGTGTATCAAAATAAAAATGGTAGCTTCATCCAAATGGCTAATGGCAATGGAGGAAACGCATCTGGACAAGGTGTAGGTCTGTGAAAATATCGATATTGCAATATTGGCAAATGTAAAAATTAATTTTAAAAGAAAATGAATATATTGCAATAACGCAAGATCTCAATCTGATGGAAATGTACTGTTTTGGGGTTTTTTTATCATAAAATGTAAAATTTTATGATTTAATTTATGATTTTCCTGAACTTGTATTATTATTATTATTGTTTTTTAATCACACAGTTGATACTATACACAGTTGAATTAATAAAAAAAAATTAAGGCATGCACATTTTTGTTTTAATTTAAATGCGTTAATTTAAAAACTTATTGTGTCAAGAATATGTGTATATTAAAATATTGCTATAATATTGTTATCCCAATACAAAACAGTAGTTAGTGCAGTGGTCCCCCAACCTGAAGGTCAGAGGTTTGATTCCCGCTCAGACCAAGTTCTGTCGTTGTGTCATTACGCAAGACACTTCACCCAACTTGCCTTGTATGAAAGTGGTGTGTGCATGAGAGATTGGTGGTGGTCGGAGGGGCTGTTGCCACACATCAGTCTGCAAAAACTTACTAACACCAAGTATGGAGTGAATGAAGATTTACTACAGTGCATCGCTTTGAGAGGCATCGACAAGCATTTAAGTGCGCTGCAAGTGTAAGGCATTATTATTATTATTATTAAAACATACTTTTGTATTTTATGTTCTCTCTTTTCATACATTCCTAGTGTGAACTTTACACAATGGATATTTATAGATTAGAACATATACAGTTTTGAGGTCTAGATGGGGAGGGAGACACACAATCAATTATTATAGATACGTATTGTCAAGGCAATTCAACACACCTTCTCTTATTGTGCCAAATCACCTTGAACTTGTGAAGCAGAGATTGCAATGCGGCGTTTACATTTACATGCTTCTGTGTCCTTATTTTAACCAGCCGTTCCTTGCGAGCATTGAGCTTAGAAGTGACAAGAGACAATTGGCTTGAAAAATGTGAGTCAGCATGAAAGTAAACAATCTGCTCCGCGTGGCTTTATTTGTCTTGTCACATTTTCTCGAGAAAACACTGAGAACACAACTTTGTCATTAGCTTTATGTTACAATAGAAGAACTTGCTATATATGGTTTAAGGCAGAGTAAGGACACTGGGGTTCAGAGCCAAAAAGTTTAAATTAGTCAACTGGAATAACTTTGAAGAGTGCAAACTTTCTTTTTCTTCAAAGGATTTCCTATCCCAAAGTGCTCCCGTTAAAATAGCTTATGTGCAATCTGTGTGTTAATATTGGCTTAAAAAATGTAAAAGTGTTGAATATCAACTCACTCTGGTGGCTAGTGCTCAAGCTTCACCGCAAGAAGGTTCGACTACTGGCCGAACTGAGCCTTTCTTTCAACCTAAAACATGCACAACCTGATCAAGCCTGGCTTAAAGTCTGGTTGAGGGTGGGTCAAATGCAGAGAACGCATTTCCCGCATAAGGGATTACCCAACTTTATTACACAACAGGTTAAAGGTGCAGTACTTGGATATGTAAATGCTTTGCCAGGAATGTTCCACATGTTTTGATGCTAAAAACAAGCAATACGCAGGTTACGTCCTCCTCACAGATCCGACTTGTATACACCTTTAATGCCATACTGTGGAAAATTCTAGGGTACGCAGTTACGTCTCTGGAGACAAGCAGTTGGTGGATCTGCTTCCAGACAATTTACACACTGCACCAGCACTTTTAAATAATGGCATAGAGATTGTGAGCAATAATAAAGTCAGTGAGAGGGAGGAAAAATCCCCCCTTTTGAATAAGTCGATCTGACCAATTTTAACCTTTTTGCTGTTTTTGGATTGCTACCGCCTAACTTTGATTAGATTCCATTTTTCATTCATACACAGTTGAGATAGAAAGTAATTTGTTTTTTTCGTTCTTTTAGCTCAGAAGAAGATCAATCGTCTTGTCATCAGCCAAAACGCATAACAAAGAATCTTATGATGTTATCGGTTTAAGATTTCAGCTGGAAAACCCATCAGGCTGCGTTCTCCGGGAGGGGAATTGGGACCACAAAATTTAATTGTCCCATCTGATTGAGAGCACGGCTGCGACTGGCACCGTGGCGTGGTGGCACTGAGCAGCGGAACTTTCAGATTAACATTTAGATTAACCTCGATATGAGTTTGGATTGGGTCCGAGATGCCGCTGCCACCGCGTGATGATGAATGGGATTTCTTTTGACAGTTCTGTGGCGCGCTGACAGTTTAAAGTGAACATTTTAGGAGAAACAATGAAAGCGCGTGGGAGAGGAGTGCCAGATTTCACAGGCCTACAGCAGCCTCGTGTCAGCGGCGATGTGGCTCTTTAGTTTGAGAGATGTTCCACTCATCAACAAGTGGGGATGGTGTTTGGCAAACCGTGTACTCCGGGAAGGGACGAGAGTAGCACTATAGCAACAAAACAATTTACTTTAAAGCTGTTTAAAAACATAACATAATTTGGCATTTATTCTCTTTAGATTTGAGGTGGTCTTTGAGAAATAATGTTGTATGAAATTAAAGAGGGACTACATAACTTTTCTGATGGAGTGTCAGCCACCTTCTCGTTACGGTGGAGATGTTATTGCTTCGCCAAGAAAGTTCCACAGTGTAGCATTGAACATATCTATCTCTATGGAGACACGCAAACGCCACCAGCCCAAGTTTCAGGCCGAGTTACGGGTTAGATCTGTGGCGCCCACTCACGGTAAAAAAGGTTTTGAGCAAATGTAATTAATAACATTCTCAACAAAGATGAAAATGACTGTCATACTGTGGGATATTAGCTCAACAACGTGATTTAAAGGTCTAGTAGTTGAATGTACACATTAGTTTCAAGTGTTTTTGTATCAAAATAGTTAGAATGTTTTACTTTGTCACAACATTACTTGGCACAGTGATAAAAATAGCCACTTGGTCCTTGCTCCTGTTATCTCTAAGTTCACACCAGCTCCCAGATACAGATACACCCAGATCTGTGTTCTGATATACACCTGCATTTTTCCAGAAGACTGATAGAACTGCTCACTGTACTTTGTTTGCAGTCGTAGTACACTCCATGCTAGCTTATAATGCCAAATGTGCAATAGCCTCCGCAAATTATTGATGAGTAAAAGAAAAAAAAAAGAATTAAAGTGGGCAACATTTTTGACAACACAGCTCTCATCACTACAAAACGCTCTCTTTTTACGGCCATAAGTGGACTGCTCTCACACTTATTTGGCCTTTGGCAACACTAAAATGAACTATCGATTTACTTTTTGTCCAAAAAAGAAAAGATTATCCAGCCTTTGCTTTGCCACTTCAAAGGCAAAAGCCCAGTAGATAAATGGGGATGGTAGAAAAAAATAGCCTGTGGCCTAAAACACAAAACAAAATACTACAAATAAGCGGTTTTATACAGATAAGATAATGACAATTATAAGGGACATATATAAAGACAGAGTCAGTGTAATATTCTGCAAATAATAACCCGTGGCTGAGTGGCTAGGACTCGCCGCTTACAGTTGGAAGGTTTCAGGTTTGACTCCCACTCAAGCCTTTCTGTGTGGAGTTTGCATGTTTCACCCCATGTCTGGGTGGGTTTACTCCGGGCACTGTGGTTTTCCCCATCAAAACAAGCACAATAGGTAAAATCCTCCAGCTAAGGTAGTCCTGAGGAAGACTAGCTCAAGATCTGGGGATTTTTTTTGCCAAAAAAATAGACTTGCATCTCCACAAACCTGATTCTAACTTGGCCTGTAGAAGTTTTCATGGAAATGTTGTTCCTTTGGCTATAAAACGCATCTACCTCCATGGAGAATGTTTTGAAGTATGGTTTTAACTTTCTATTCCATGGAATCATGCAGGTAATGTGCCACCTCCAGAAAGTTATTTAATCTTACATAGTTGTCAAGTATTTCAATTGGATGTTATTTATATGTTATGGCCAGCACAGTAGCTCAATAGTTGAACTGTACCACTCCCTCAAAGCAAGAATATCTTGAGTTTGATTTCCAGACCAGACAGGGTGTGTGGTTAACATGTTCTGCCTGTGTCTTTGAAGGTTTTCTCCAGATACTCCAAATAAATAAATAAATAAATAAAACAAAAATCTTTCATCTGATAAAATTCAATTGCACAACTTGTATCTCAAATGATTGTTAACTGTTAACTGTTTTAAAATGTAATTATAGCAAGCCTAAGTGTGATGCAATTTATTTTCTCAAACTCCCCAATTAGACGTGTTTATCTGGGCAAAGCTTTTAAACCTTTTGTTTCTCTTGCCTCACTGCTCACTTCTTAAAAACGTTAAGACTTGAGGTTTGCAGTACTCAGAGGACACCTTGTTAGAAGATAAGAAGTCCACTTTTTGTACAGTGTAATTGTTGTGGGACCTTCTTTATAAAGAGCGACCTCAGCGGTGAAGGGCAGAGCGTTCAGAGCCGACGAAAAAAACAAGTCCACTTCCATTTGAGCTTCGGCGGTGCGGAAAAACGGATCACATTTTGAGCGCTCGGGTGAAAGATTGTCGGATCACGGCTATAAAGAATTTGCCTCCCGTTTGATTATGCTAGTCCTCCGTTCCTTTTGTTTCTGTCCTCTCCGAGCCTGCGCCTGTCCATCTTCGTCTGAAAATTGAAGAGAGGAGAAGAAGAATGGGCCCGCGAGCTGCTTTACAAAAATGGAGGCATGACAATGGGGCTGTTAAAAGCACTTGGCCTTCCTAATGCTTAGCTCATCGACGTTATTGATTTCCCATTCAGTTAGCCGCCCGCACATGCAGCCCCGCGGTACAGAGGGGAGCAGTCGCGGACCTGAGCGGCAGTCAGCGAAATCGGCTTAATAGATAACACGGAAAGAAGAGCCAGATGACAAAAACACAGGGCAATGATCCTTTACGGACGGATGTGGGATTAGGAGATGAGGAGTGTTTGAAATATGCGCTCACGGTCCAAAAAACGTACTTATTTTATGTTTATGTGATCCCTCAGTCGTCCAGGTACGATCCATAGTAAAAGAAAAATTCAAATCAGTCAACTGGACAAAAAGTTGTTGGAGTGAAGACGTCTGGCTGCTCATCCAAGCCGCTTCTTCAGTTACTGTACTAAAAGAGGTTGCATTTGCAGAAAAAAAACACATTTTTACTGTCTTAAAAAACGTGAAAAACACAACTAGTTCATTTTAAACGCTTTGCAGTGGTCCAAAGTTATTCCTCACTTACCTTACGCATTCCGAACATCCTAATTATTCACTGTGATGAGTTTGTAAGCACTTTTCAGACATTTCAGAGCGGAGTTTGCAGTCACGTAATGCTAACAACAACTAGCATGCTAACACACACTTTCTGATTAACAGACGGTAAAATGCTTAATAATTAGATATTGACAGTTTACAGTGGACTTATTTTGACCTCAAGATCTGTACTGGGACAAGACATGTTTTGCTTAAATACAAGGAAAAGAATCTGGTGCTTTATCTAACGGTTTAGGGTTAGGAGTTAGGTTTATGGTATTAATTAAGTAACTAATGAGCCTGAATCACTATAAACCATACTGTGTTTGACAGACAGTATGCTGATAGTATGCAGTCTACCACGTGTACAAAATTGTCTGATCAGGGATATCATATTTTTGCCCTTTTGTAGTTAATTTTACAGCTTTTTGCACCAACATATTAACCCTATGTCAAATGGACTTGCATAATCGTCAGGCAAAAAAAATCCTCTAATACTACACCCACTACTATTACTTGTTTGACCTCCCCTTGATAACGTGGGAGGTCTGAAGCTACTCCAATTTCGTTTTACAAAAGATACAATGGTTAATATGTGTCCATTCCCAATGAATAAATGCGAGTGAGAATTTAGTGGAGTTATAAAGAAAAAAATGTTAAAATAAATGCATGAATGAATAGTACTAATCTTTATCTCAGTAATTTTTATGTGTCTGAAAGGTTTCTACGTAAGTGTCCAAATAATTTCTCTGATAGGTCTGCTCATAGCAATAAGCCATAATAGTAAGTATGCCAAGATTATGTATACAAAACTGTTAAAATAAATGGCGATACCTTTATTTTGTTGAATGAAGGTTTAAACCATAGACTGTATAAAGAAGTGGACTAAGGGAGTGTGACGTCACCCATACCGTTCAGCTCCAGTCAAACAAAGATCATCGAGGCTAGAGCAGTTATAGGGCGAATTTGGAGCTGATTTCCGACCATGTGTATCATAACAACCAAAGAGCCAATCCGGAGCCAGGCTGTTGAAGGTAATGCCCCGTCCCTGCTAAACCAGCGGTGCGGACGCTTAGCAACACTGTCAATCAAACCTGTTGCTAACGCTAGCAGGAGCAACCTCGGGGGAAAGAAAACATCTGATTTGTCTGTTATTAATGTTCATATCTTGATTTACGGACAAAATAGCTAAATAAAAACACCAGGATCTTGAGCGGTTTAATATGAACATATGACCAAAATGACGAGCCTGACAGCAGCAGTTACAGAGAGAGGGGTGACAATGTTCTAATGTAAAGTAAATTGGAGCCGGAAGCACGCCCATGCTCACTTCCTATTTGGAACACGGCGGCTGGCAGGTTAGCTATGCCCATTTATATATACAGTCTATAGTTTAAACTCCAAAGTTTGGATGAAACATTTGGTGTTAATAGAGCTATTCATTTTTACTGTATTTTTGGTACTTTTCTTCTCTTTTTTTTTTTTTCTCCACAAACTGGCACAATAATAAACATTTACCACAGGCACTCTTCCACCAAACCAAGTAATAGAAAAACATGAAAACCTGTCATATACACTTTCAGGGGTAATCAATACAAAAATAAAGGTTGGGAACCACAGCTATAGGCGGTAAGTAGTTTTGAAGTGTAGCTACCCACACCTGTAATACTCAAAAGATGCAGTGTCCAAAATTGACTCGTGCAACATCATTGCACATCACTTTAAGCCTTGTCTTCCTGTGTCTCATCTACTTCACTACTTCTCCAAGGCAGCCTGGCGCGACCTTGTGTAGCGTCCTTGAGCTAACTAGCCTTTCAGACGAGTCTACGCTCTTAATGAGAGAATGTACTTGTTACCTCCAGCCCTGCGCTCCGGCCACTTACTTTATACCACCGAGAGCACGCTGTCCTCAACGGCACTGTGTCACCCTGAACTAAAAAGTTAGCAAACCCTTTGACTGAGGCAGGGTTCACATTTAGGACCCATAAATGTAACCGTAAAAATATAAGGAATAAACAATAAAAATATGAGCAAATTGCAAAGGCTACAGTTGAAGGTGCTGTATGTGATTTTTACTGTCTTAGAAATGTGAAAAAAAAAGATCTTGTTCATTTTAAACAGTTTGCAGTGGTCCAAAGTTATTCCTCAGTTACCTTATGCATTCCGAGCATCTTAATTATTCACCACAATGAGTTTATATGAGTACTTTTCATGACTTTCCGAGGTCAGGGTGGAGTTTGCCATCACTGTATGCTAACAACTAGCATGCTAATATGCACTTCCTGATTATCGTATTATAAAACGCACGCAGCACACTTATTTTGACCTCAAGAGCTGCACTGGGGCAAGGCAAAGTTTGCTCAAATACACTCGGGACAGGCCCTTTGTTTTCTGTAAATCACTAAATTTGTTTGGACAAAAGTTTTCGGAAATTCATGTGATTCATATTTTAGTGTTCTCTTGAATGTTAAAGGTGCACTACGAAACTTTTCTGGAGCATAGTCCGGCACCTGCTAGTCTCCGCGGAGATGTTAATGCTTTGCCTGGATTGTTTTGAGCCATAAAAACGCAGGTAATTGAATAAATGAATAAACATCCTTGCCACGTCAAAACACATCTCGTAATGTTTCTTTTTCTTGACCATTTTTACCATCATGCTCTTCAAAAACAAAAAGAAAACTTGTCTGTGTAAGTGGCCAGCCCTGAACTACATCCATCGACCGCCTAAATGGAACTATTGTTTGGTGAGAGGGCTTGAGATGGCTGCCTCTTCTCCAGTGCAGTGGAATGTATGGGCAGATGATAGATGTATTGTGAGGGCCTTTCAGACTTCACTGCGTGTTCGACCATGTGCTGAATCATTACAGAACACAGTCTTGACTCAAGGATCTATACCGCGCCAGGAGGCATTTTTCAGCAAGTAACATGGAAGAAACAAAATGCTTTCTCTAAGGATTTTGGGGGTGTTTATTTGCAATATTGTGTATGTTTGTTTAACTGTATAATGTTTTAAAGGAGTTTTACCAGTTATTTTTGTATGGGCGGGTAATATGATAATGTTTTAGAATCCCGTTGAGATGCTGTTATGGCAGTCCATCAAATATAATCCAAAACGTGAGTGTAACTAAAAGCAGAGCTAAGTAACTTTCAGCGATAGAGCTCCCCCTGCAGCTCCCTCCCTGTAAGAATACACTGTCAGAGAACAGATCAGATGTGCTGTTTACCCTTTTTTTCTCTTCTGGTTTTTCGTTTTGATTGAAATAAGGAAATGAGGCAGTATAATACAAAAACATCAAGGGTAAAAAAAGAGCCAGGGGTTCCAAGGAAAATTCCCTTCAGGTCGAGTCCGCCATATTGCAAGGTTAGTTTTCTGCACAGAGACAGAGGGAGATGACGGGTGCTTCAAACACCCCAACAATATGTATTTAACCATCACAAGGACTTACTAAGATGTTTAATGAAGAAAAATGTCACTTTGTTCTAGTAGCTTTTTAGCATGCTGAGGTTCACATACTGAACAAAATTTGAATGGATAAAAAAATAATATTCTGTATTCAAGTAATTTTAACAAATGCCAGATTTTCATAATTTGCAGCAGTTTTTATTCAATATTACACATTTTCAAATGAACTCCAATATTCTCATCAGCCTTGTCAACAACCCATTTACAAACATGCAATGTTAATTTTGTCAACCAGTTTTTATTTATTTATTGGACCAACATTTTTGTTAAATTCGAATATCTGTACTTTTTGTATTAGTCACCACAGATGATTGTGTTTTTATGACAAATTTGAAAAACAAAAAGGTATAAAAACAATGAAAAAAATTAAAGGCGTAATCTTCATTTTTATCGTCTTAAAAACATGAAAAACAGAACTAGTTCATTTGAAACGGTTCGCAGTGATTCAAAGTTGTTCCTCACTTACCGCACGCCTCCCAAGCATCCTAATTATTCACCGCTATGAGTTTATAAACACTTTTCACAACTTTTACAGAGGCAACACAGTAAAGTCTTCCCACTCCTTTTTGAGCTTAGATAAGAAAAATATATGAAATGTGCATTAAGTGTACTGGATAAATGTGTTCATTAATCTGAAATAAATAAATGAAATAAAGCTAACAACAACTAGCATGCTAACGCGCACTTCCTGATTACCGGACAATAAAACGCTTTATATTTAGATGCAGGCCGCACTCAGCTGAGTCTCAAATCTTACTCAAAAACGTGAAAAAATCAGGTACAGGGCCTGTAACTGTGGAAACGTGCACATTGGCATCGTTCCTAAAGTGGACAATTACACGTATACATAAAACAAGCAGATCACCCTATGTCAGATGGTACTTTCTGTATACCTACTTGCATATGGATGAATAGGCTATATACCTGCCACCGTGCTCAGTGCTATTTACTCAAGTCAAGTTCTCAAACATTCCATCAGGAGTAGAAAATTGAATTGCGTTATCTTTCCGAGACTGGCCGTTGGAAGTTGGTGCTGGTGGGCTGACTCTAAACCCATCCATCTGCGTATAGTTTGATATTCGGAGTTTAGCCCTGAGTAATCACAAGTATAATGGCTATTTACAGTGCCGGGGCGATGAGGTGACCTGAGGACAAGCACTGTTTTGATTTGGCTCCCGGCCGCAGGTAGAGTGAGTACTGGTGCAAGCGAGGAAGAATGTAATTTCTCAAGTAGTAAGCCAATTGCATTTACTGAGGTGGGTATTGAGTCCCAAATGATATAGTTTGTAAAAGAAAGTAAAATTTATATTGTGTTTTGAAGTTTTTTGTTTTGTTTTTTGAAAGAGAAGGTCAAGTTTATTCAGGGACATATCTTTCCTGGGATTCAGAATACACACTTCTTCAATACTTTACAAAGAAGTGAGTGTGGTAACCGTGGAATCTCCCCGAATTCAGGTGGGTGGCTATTAACAAGGAATAAAGAAAAAGAACATTTGAAATTTGATTGATGAGCTCCTTCATTGTGTATGCGACACTGAAAAAAACAAACTTACTTCATAATGACAATACTAACTACTCTGACTTTCAGTTGAACCCTAAACCTTTTGGTAACTGGGCAAACACTTTATTGATAGAGCCACTTCTCCCAATGTTGCATTTGTATATCTACTTTCTCCTTTCTTTCCTCTTGTAAAGTGGTGACAAGCCTCTCAAGACGCTCAAAATTCACTCCCACACATTCATACATGGACAAGTTTGGCGAAGTGTCTTGCTCAAAGAAAATGCATTAATTGGAGTTGAGATCAAAGTAACGTTTTTCTGGTTGCTGGGCGACCGCATTAACCACTAGGCCACATTGATAGAGAGGGCATTACCTTCCATCATGAAAGATAGTTACTCGTACTCAAGAATCTAGGGTCGTAGTTGACTAAAAACATGACTGATTCCATCTTGCTGATTGATAAATTGACTAAAAAGAGGGAGTGGCAAAAACTCTCTAAACTATTACGTATCTCTATGTATCTGACCCAAACCGCACTCACAAGACTACACTTGGACGGGAGTTCTTGCAAATACACCAATTTATAAAAAAATAAATAAAAATATTAAGACAAATTAAACTTGTGAATCAGAGTTTAACCTGCCTCCCCAAAAATACCAAATCTTCAGCTAACTCACTCACTCACTCACTCACTAACCTCTTCTTTCTGCTGTTGTCCCATAAAAATCCTTACAATCAAAATAAAATGATTATATAAGAGAAATTTTGGTCAAGTAAAAGGCTACACCATCAACCGATTAATCAACTAAACAACTACAACCCTACAAGAATCTAACTTACAACCTCCTTACAAAAAACGTGCTTAAATCCCTAAACATAAAATACCTACTTGTTTACACCAACCAACAAAACAAGCATCCAGTTTATATAACCATCTCTGAACAGCACTTCACATGTTCTAAGTTTACAGTTATACAAAAAGAATGAACAAACACTGGTCCAGTAAAGCTGCCAATCTACTCCTTCCATGGCAGCGCTTCACTGATTTTTTAAACAGTTTTATACGACTCTACTTATTTCATACTGCGCCCAATTTTCAAATAGGTTACAGAATATCACTGTGCGTCTGCTGAAGGGAATGCAATTTGGAAGTATTACCAAGTAGAACCATTGAACTGAACAAAAATAATCAGATCTGAGTTTCAGCTCTCAAACGCGCCAATAATTAGCCCGCAGATCTACGTATTGACAATTCGCTTATTATTTTTTAAGACTTGTAAGTAAAAACAAATAGCTCTTGAGTATGGGCTACGCTAGTTAATCCTTAGCAAAGCCTCAAAGCAAATATCTGATAATTACCGGTGTGCGTGGAGACCGTAACTAGCATAGCGAACTACTTTTGAACTTAAAATCTGGACAGCTTCACTATTTCGCTTTGTTTTGTCCTTATTCTGAAAGCTAATTAGCTAAACGTATTCGCAGCTTTCCTCCGAATGTGTCACGCGTTGGTAAATAAATTTTTGTGATCATTATTTTTGTTCAAAGCCTGGAACAAAAATGTGCGTCGGCATCGGTTTGAATCTTTAGGGCACTTTTTATGAAAACACCAAAGGACACTGTGTTGAAGGTCAGTTTGTTGTCAAAACATAGCTCTGCCTTTCTCTGGTCATTTGTCAAGAGAAGTTGCGGAAAACAGCATCAAACGGCACAAACATCAGCAAGCTCATGCAAATTAGCCACATGAGGATTAGGCTAATGTTTTGATTTTGGAAGTAACGGGGAAGACGCACAAAACCATGTTAGTGATGAAAAAGTGAAACTGAATTATTGCCTGGGATCCAGAATACATACTTTGCCAATACAGGTGGATTAGCCAATCAGGGACACGCACGGTTTGTCCGTATCAACCAAATACGGCTGTTTATGAGGAAAAAAGAAAGGGAAAAAAATCACAAGGGGCTGAAAAACATTTCTGCAGAGTGATTTTGTCACTGAAATAAACAAACCAGATAGCACAGTAGTTTCTGAATCCGGTTTGAGGCGCAACGGAGGGAGTGGTGACCGGACTCATATTCCTCCGTAAAATAAGAGCTTTAACGCTTGCTGCCCCTGTTTAAGATCAGCATATTATGAGCCATGAATGTCCTCCGCTTAAACCAAACTTAATCCAAACTTTTAACCCTACTAGACCTGATCATCATTGCTCAAAGTTCATCCATTGTGATGTGTAGCAATTTTGACAAAAGCTAGAATTGTTTTTAGCTTCATTCAAACCACTTGTTTTAACACGCCAGAAAATCACTATTAGATTTTTTTTTTTTCCAAAATTGTGCAGTCCTACCGTACCCCCCACCCTCCACCATTTTGGCTTGTATTGTCATGCCGGGTGAATCCAAAGTTAATTCACTACTGCTACTAATACTTCTTGTTTCTTGTTACTATTAAGTGAAACTCATTCCTCTATAAACATGTTCTGAAATGCATGGGATTCTTGGATTAGTTCATATTTCTATCTTCTGTCATACGTTAATCCTCCTGGAGGTGTTTACAACGTGCGCGGTGAATGGAATCCTACTTTTTAAAACATAACTCACAAATCTAATTGCACAACTTGTCAGGAAGATCCAGGGACCTACCCCCCACCCAACACCACCACAACTACCACTACTTACTAGTTTCTTGATACTATAAGTGCGTTTACATGCACTTCCCTGTTATGATTGTTTTTTTTTTTTTTTTTAATATCCTGGTTTCGTCATGAGTGTGCAAGCGTCTAAAAAACAAACAAACATGGCGGCGGTCAGTGAACTCCATCGGGGCAACTTTCTTCCACCATTCCCGGCTCCCTGGTTCGGGTCGGAGGCAAGGACACGCCCAGGATATTTAAACGTATCAATGTAGTAATAAGAATCCACTTCCTCTGTCGTCTTTCGTAGCTCATAATGAAGTGAATGAGCAATAACTTTACTACAAAGTGCATATTTAAAACAGCGAACGTTGCAATAAGCCACAATGGTCTCATGGTTGTTTGTATTTTTCTCGGTCTACTAAATATATAATTTTTGCGAAGGCGCACTTATAAGCATATGTCAAGAAACCGGAATACTACATTTGATCAGGTATTCACGGATCTGAGTATCCCGGTTTCTCAGCGTGCATGTAAACAGCATATCCCGAATACTGTCATAACCGGGATGTGGCAAATAACCGGGATACTCAAGTGCACGTAAACGCACTCAGTGAAACCCATTCCCCTAGAAACATGTTCTGAAATGCATGGAATTCGTGTATTAGTTTATCAGTTCATATTTCGATCTTCTCTCAAGTGTTAACGCTCCTGGGGTAGATTACAATCTAATCACAGTACTTTTAATTTATTTAATTTGTATTTTTCTTTCCAAAATTGTGCAGCCCTACCCTACGTACACATATCCAGGGACCTACCCCCCACCCTCCATCATTTTGGCTCGCCTTGTCATGCCGGGTGAGTCCAAAGTCTCCCGCGTCTTTCCCTTTTCCGAGTGTTTAGACAACGCTGTGCAAAAAAGGGTTGTGTTATCCCTGCGTAGCCCCTGCCGGGTATGAAGATGCGTAATTTTCTCACAACAAGACCTCCCATGATAGCTCTCTGTTTTGAGTAGCTATTAATGCCCTTTCTTGCTCACTGGTTTGTCAAACGCATTCATCTGAAGCTTAGCGTTAAAGAGGAGGGGGGGACGGATGGAGAGAAGGGGGTGAAGTGCGGGAGAGAGGGGGATAGCGTTTTGCCGGGATAAGTCTTGGCCAAATTTACGATACTTGCAACTTGCCAATACTTCATGCCTTATTGTCTAATATTGACTGCTTTCAACTGTAGCTGCCAAATTTGCTGCGGATAATTTTGTTCTCGTGTGAAATATGGATTCAAAGATCATCAGAGCTAAAACACATCTATCAACTTTTAAAACAAAGGGACTTTTATTTCGCTTTCATTCCCCGTACCCTTGTGGATTGTAGTCATGGCAGCTTAAAGGAACTGTAGCTTGTACTCTCACTGTTTTAAAAATGGTATTACAGTCACAACTGAACCTAGGTTGCCCATGCCTTAACCTGCAAGTTTATCTCATTCTCAGTACATGGACAGGCCAGGCCTCATGTGAAAGCCCAGAGCCTCCAGAATTCACTCACTGAGCTGCAGAGGCTACACTAGCACTGATTCATGATAGGCTGCAGATGCTGGGGTTTTGGTGGTGACCATTCAGATCAGAGAGAGTCCTTTTAGGTTTAAACCATAGACTGTATAAAGAAGTGGACTTAAGGGAGTGTGGCGTCACCCATAGCGTTTGGCTCCAGTCAAATGAAGCTCATCGAGGCTAGAGCAGTTATAGGAGCCATATTAGGAATTCCAACCGCGAGTATCATAGCAACCAAAGAGCCAATCCGGAGTGAGACCGTCGAAGGCAGCGCCATTTCCTGCCTGCACCGCTGGTTTAACAGGGAGCAGGCGCTTAGCAACGCTGTCAATCAAACCTAGCGGGAGCAACCTCGAGGAAAGAAGGCGTCTGATTTGTCTGTTATTAATGTTCATATCTTGATTTACGGACACAATAGTGAAATAAAAACACCAGGATCACGTAGAGTGAGTCAGTATGAACATTTTAAGCTCAGAATGACAATTACGGAGAGAGGGGGAACAGTTTTCCGATGTAAAGTGAAGTGGAGCCATAGTCGATGGAGCCGGAAGTGTGACCATGATCACTTCCTATTTGGAACAGCGGCTAGCGCAGTAGCTATGTCCATTTATATATACAGTCTATGGTTTAAACCAACTGGATTTGCATTCAAACTGGCAACCCAAATGAGAGACTTATGTGGGGCTCATCCTGCTTTCTGGCTAGATAATTGTCTCAAGAACCAAAACACCAGACAGGTCAAGTTTATAAAATTAAAAATCAAATTCTCACATAGAGTTCGTTTTGATAGAGGGCGACAAAAGTTCCCTCATGAGAAAATTTGCCACACTTTTTCTTGGCTGTGTCATCTTAAAAGTCGGCAAAGTGCTGCATGACCAATAAAGCATATTTAGCTAAAGCTACTTGGGCGCCCACGGTGACAAGCTCAATGGAATGACACTACGTGATTTGATGAAACATTGAGTGCCTGCTGGCTAGCTTCCAAACAACTCAAAATGCATGCTAAAAAGCGCCGGCACGCACTACAGAAATGATGAGAAAATTCCCCTGATGGAACAAAATATTCACTCAAAACCATGTAAATATAGACAATAACCAAATACGCGACATAATTGACAATATTCTCTGCGTCATGTTTAGCCCTAAAGGATTAAATTACCTTCGACTATTGATAGCGACGCCAATTTACGCGATAACAAACTCGCGACTAGCCGGTAAACAAATTTTACCGGCTGCATTTACGTTAGATTAGCCACGTAACGAGATCAAAGAAGCTAACGAGCAGGAGGCCCATAGGAGGTGTCAGGCAGAAGTAGATAAACATGCAACCCAACAAGGCAACATCTCGCCGGGTAATTAAAGGGACTTGAGGGAGCTTTTTGTTCTGTGAGAAATGGGCTGTGTACCGTCGACGGCTGCGGAAAGTAAGGCGCGGGATTCATTACGCGGCTAATCTAAACGAGGATCAAATAAGGACTATTAATACTGCTGCATTACGGCGTAGGCTATTGAGTTTGTACAATTACACAGTGAGACCTCAAGCACTGACCCTGCGCATTGGGATGGCGCTTATCAGAGGAAGACAGCCTTTATTACTTCTGGTATTGTGTTTATGTTTTGAGCCAAACAGCAAATGGAAAAAAAATGCCCAACCTTTTTACATACTACGTGAAGATTTGTAGCTCAGTTGGTAGAGTGTTCATCCACTGATCCGAAGGCTGGCGGTTCGAATCCCGCTCTTGACATAATGGCGTGATGGTGTGTGATTCTAGCTCCCACAGATGAATACTGTTGTTGTGTCCTTGGGCAAAACACTTAGCCCACCTTGACCCCATTGTCTGCGTACACTGGTTTATGCGTGAATGGGTGAGAGCTTCCCTGATGGAACCTTGTTAAATTTTGACGCATCTATATAAAATAAATCCATAATCGTATAACTTTTAAGACGATAAACTTAAAGCCCTTAAATTATTTTCTTTGGATCAATATAAAATAAGTAAAAGGACCAGTTTTTTCTTCTGCTTCCACTGACATTTTTGGGGTGATGAGAGTCAATTTATTTTAAAAATACTTGTTAAATTAAACAACAGAATAAAGTAGCCGGTAGGTTGATCATTAACCCCCATTGAGCATTTTTTTGTTTTTTTTTCAAGGCATCTGACAGAAAATACATCTAAGACTTTGTAAGTGGCTCACTGCAGCAAACCCTGGTAAATGAAAGTTCTGGCGCAATACCAAAACAGCCCTATTTGTGATAGAAGTTAACATTCTAGTAGCTTTATTCTTGAGCAAGACACTGTACCTAGTCACCATGCCCCTTTGAATGACAACACATTTCCTATCACTCTGTACCAAAACACAACAAATAAAACAGCGTTACTTCCTAAAACTTTACTTGTCTATATTTTTAGCCTGTTGTGGGCTCTTTAGCGCCTGCTCCAGCCTCACCTCCTCCCTCAGAGCCTGTATAGTGTCACACAGCTCCCCTGCATAGCAATGACAACAATCCCACTCCCCCATCGCACTCTAAACACCGGCTAATCTACTATGCAACACATTGTATCATTCACCGCTCCGCAGATTCATGTTGATTTGGAGGTGCGAAACAAAAGGAATTGCCTCTTTCAATTCATCCATTACTTAATTAAATTTTAAAGTGAAGTTTATTACACAGTTTGTCAGCACTAGGCAGGAGCTGTTGTGAGAAATGGGCCTCTATAAAAGCGTATTATGGGGGGAAAAGCGGAGACAGCAGCCACAGCAGACAGGTTCTACAGCAGGACGCAGTGGAGCGAGGAGGAGCAGGGGCGGTGCAAGATTCTCTGGGGCCTCAGGTAAGATGTGATTTGGGGGGTACTTAGTTTGACAAGTTACAATGCACATCAATATTTATGTATCTAATTTACAAGAAACTCCAAGGCAGGACATGGGTAACGTAATAGCATAAAGAAACAATAAGGTACTTTTTTACATATTTTTAGAAGTTTTTTTTTGTCCCGGTATGGAAATTTGTTCTCTACAGTTGACATGTCCTCCAATGCTGCTGGGAAAGCCTGTCAGAAGCAGTGGCCTGGGGACCCATCTCCAGAGCTTGTTGTTAGGCTTAAGTACTACCTTAGCGGGAGGATTTTGTTTTGGGTTGATGGGAGAAAATGGACACAAGGAGGAAAACAATGTTGTACTCATCTTTCCATTCCGTGCCTTTGTTCTGTGTTGTATGTTAAAAGCCCTTCTTGGGACAAGGGCTGTGAATTAGCTCAAGCTATACGCACCTCGATTTTTTTTTTTTATATCTGTTCCTAATCAAATAGATTAATTACAATTAAATACATTAAAGTTGATTTGCAAACGTGGGACCCGCCTCACCCTCCTCATCCCCAACCACACCCACCTCCACGGGACCGCATTTCCCACGGGGGGGCGTTAAAATCAGCGGCCCTGTTTGATTTAGGCAGGTCGGGTGTCACTGCTCTCTACAAGCCCTTAGAGTGAACCATGAATAATGCATCTGCCACAGGCCAGGGTCCCCCGGGAGTACCAGCTGCCCCCTCCCTCCCCTCCCTCCCCCCACTGGAGCTGTGACCGGAATAGTCAATCTCCCATTAACAACCAATGATTCAGAGGCTCCAGTGAGAAACAAG
Organism: Periophthalmodon schlosseri; assembly: GCA_000787095.1. Lineage (NCBI taxonomy): Eukaryota > Metazoa > Chordata > Actinopteri > Gobiiformes > Gobiidae > Periophthalmodon > Periophthalmodon schlosseri. The sequence continues at coordinate 38,582 of KN486036.1, forward strand.
AAACGCGGTTAGGGCAGGGACAGGAGCTACTGTAAATTTATGATACTGTAAAAGGGAAACTGGGATATTGATAATAATATTGAGTGGAGAAGGGCTTGGCTGTTTATCAAATATATGTATTACAAGCAGCGTTCGTGCTGGCTTTGTGATTGGTGGGTTTCAGATGACATCATAACGTTCTAAAATAGTTTAAATTGTGCTGGACGACAGGTGAGAATTCTGTGGTGGAATTCGCTGTGTAACGCTCACGTTGCAGATTTGTTGGCCTGGTTTATGCCTGTGTAATCCCTCAGTCGTCCAGGTATGATCCATAGTAAAATCTAAATTCTGTTCAGTCAACTGGACAAAAAAAATGTAAGAGTGAAGACGTTTGGCTGCTCATCCAAACCGCTTCTTCAGTTCTGGTCAGATTTCTGGTGGACACTGCCTTATATCTGTCTGAAGAGAGGAGCTAACTGCACTGAAACTAACACACCTATTTGTTTACAGATTTTATTTGTTGGCTTGGCTTTTTTGTCCAGTTGAATTTTTCTTTTACTATGGACCAGGTTTATGGTTAGTGTCTCTGTAATAACAGGGCCTATCCACATGAACAAAAACTTGTCACAGCCTCAGAAAGTGGTGGGATTATTCGACTCCAAAGGTGTGATTGTTGTCTTTAAGTCATGAGATTAATGGTGCAGGTTTGTGGACCCAATCCATAACAAATAATTATATACTTCAACATTTGTAGGTTTCTATTTAGGATATTTTACTTTCAAAAACAGTAACTCTCTCGCAGAGTTACACAGGCCTCTGCCCTCCATCTGAAATTATGACATTATCAAATTTTAGAATGTGAAAGCAATGTGTTAAAACTTCCAGTTAGTTGTTTATTGTGCGATAAAATATGTCCAGTGAATAAATAAAGGATTATAAATTAAAATGTGTTAAAATGTAGCACTTAAAAAAATATTGGTTTTTTTTGTTTTTGTTTTTTTTTTACAATTAATTTTTTCATAATCAGATATTATAATTATAACAAGTTCAATATTTTTGGTCAAATTTGATCATCTTTCTAATGTTTTGTCCTCAACATGAAATTGTTTTAAGGGCGCTCTACCTGATTTTTATTGTCTTAAAATGTGAAAGACAGAACTAAACAAATTTTGCTGGGAAAAAATATGGGTACGGGGACCTGTAAAGGTGCACTTTATAACTTTCCTGGGTGAGGGTTCGCCACCTGCTTGTCTCTGCGATGATTATTGCTTTGTTTGGAATATTCCACAGTACGCCATTAAATGTATCCATCTTGTATTCATTCAATTAAAGTTGTTTTTATTGCTCAAAAATACCTTGAAATACATGTGTTCTTACTGTGAGCGGGGTCACCTTTCCATAGATCTGGCCTGTAATTTAGCTTTGCGTCATCACATGGTTGTTTTTATGGAAATAGACAAGTCCAGTACCACATTGTGGCACATTCCAGGCAAAACAATTACATCTCCATGGAGACAAGCAGTCAGCGGACCCTCCACCAGAAAAGTTGCACTGTGCACCTTTAACTAAATAAAACTGAAACTGTCTAATTTGTTCAATAAACTACAAATATGAAGTAGAATGAAATAGTTGAAATGATGTCTACATACACTCCTTTGATGCTATACGTTTTACAGAAATGCATTTTTTCTCAGTATGTCCACATCTCCGCCTTTATTCTAAATGTTACACACTTTTTTCATTGTGGACTGACTCCATAAAACTGAAGGCACAGAAATATGCTTCACTTCATTATAACAAGATCTAAGGCGCTCTCCTCGGCGTGGAGTAACACTAGAAATGTCACAGATTTTCACTTGGATGTAAAGTGCTATAATGGCCGCCACTGGGAACCATTTCAGAAGTTCCTGTATTTTCTGCAAATGCTGTGTCGAAGGGGAAATCATTGGGTTTTTCTTGTAAACTAAACCTCTGTGAATTGTGATGGTAGGTAAAAGTAAAACAGATAATTCTGCATGAACAAAGACTTAACACATCATGAACAAATAGTTTATTATGAATGATTTAGGCTTAGTAACATTTTACATTTTTTTATACAAAATCGACTATTCTGAACTTTTAATGAACAGTAACCATATACTGTTGTTCCGTCATCAAAATCATACTTGGAGTTACTTCATTCACGCTTGTTTAATTAATCCATTAATCCAAAGTCATCTTCTCTGAAAACTCAAAAAAGCTCGAGATGCATTTTGCCTGGATTGTGGTGTCATAGATTGCTGTGTCATAGGTAAAACTCTGGACTTTTTAAAATCCCATAAACCATCGCCATGCGCATTCTATGGTCAAACTGTGTTCACAATGAATGCATGGCTCTATTAGCATAGCATTCACAGGGGATAAGGACCTCAGGTTTACTTTCTAATGTTCATTCCCGTTGCTGACAGTAGAGGGAGCTCCCAGGCCTAAATGCTTCATTGGAAACAGAGGTGAAGTTTATAAATGACATTATCCAAATGCAGATTTTTTTTTTTTTAAGTTACAAAATGTGAAATACTAATCCCAAGGTGAATACATTATATAATACATATTATGTGTGCTCTTTAAAGCACATATAATACACATATGATTTTATTTTTCAATTTGGTTGTTTATCACACTGAAAAGCACACGTCCTTACTCTGTTCAGAGTAAAGACACATCTCCACAAACCTAACTTTCATATGGCCTGGGGGAGGGCCTCCTCCTGCTTGTTTCCATGGAAATCTTGTTTATTTTCAATTACACTTTACACTGTACTACCTGCATCCATCAATCTACAACAACAAAAAGACCCTCCTGGTTCCACATTAACATATGCATAACCACACACTGATAAGACCACGTCTCATCCTGTCTCAAGCACTCTCCTGGATACAGAACAACCCCAATGAGAAAACAAAAGGGTTAGCCTGTGCGCGCCAACTGTGAACAATGTCAATCTTATTCTGATGTTTCTGACAGGTGCACGCTCTCCTGTCATCCCACCTGACAAGACCCTGCCAGAGTGGACGGATTGCACCACCTTTCTAGCATCAAAACACGCCTCTATGGAAACAAAGGATTTATTGTTTTACATCAAACATTCGCACAACTACACACCGCCAATCTCAAAATCCATTACATACACTCCATAACAACTGCAGTGCCACCTAACCTCCATATTGGCGCGAGTAGGAGGGCAAAGGCTGGAATACCGGAGCCGTCTGTCAAATACATTTCGCCAGTCGTAAAAGCGGAATGGGAAAATATAGGGGGTAATAGGTTGGAATGATCCCGGACTACGCAGCTCAAGAACCAATATATAACCTATAAAGCAAGCCGGAAGCAGTGGACAATGGGAATTTTCTTTCAGTCACGAGAAAGTATTATTTCTAAATCAAATCAAAGTATAGGCGATTTCCTGTTATGTGCCAATGTTCATTATGAGCTCTTGTATAGGGGAGTTACATTGATTATATAGTGAGTGACTAAGGAGAGTGTTATCTGATGCACAATTGTTTATTTCTAATGAAGTTCTAGCTGGTTTATTAAAGTCCAACAATCAATTTCCTTTTGTTAAAGAGACAGTACCCAGTTTGAACACATACTCCCTTCTCATATGTTGAACCATAACAAACAAACAACTGCCTGGTATAGTCACAGATAGTAGGGTGACAGTAGCTCAGTTGGAGTGTTTGTCCAATGATCCGAAGTTTGCCGGTTCAAATCCCGCTCTCGACATAAACATCATTGGCTGAGCGGTCAGATCCACTGACCCACAGGTTGCTGCCTTTGTCTTTTTGGGCAAGACACTTAACCCACCTCGCCTCCATGAATATGCGAGTGGTTCCTTGATGTAAAGCGCTTTGAGTGCCTTCAAGGTGGAAAAGCGCTATATAAAAATGTGACTACTTACCATTTACCGTAGTTGTTTCCACATGGTTCTCATCATACAGCGTCTCTGATTGGATGAAATTGGCGGTCATTGGTCAGCTGAGGATGTGTTATGTGAAGCACTTTGATCAGCTGAAATTGTTTTAAATATGCTACGTAAATAAACTTGAACTTAACTGAACAGAGACAGTACCCTGCTTGAACAATTAGTGCCGCCTCTGTTGTTGGACCATGACAGAGAAACAACTGTCTTTTGGTCTGGTCTGTCTTTTTTTTTAACATCTCCACAAACCTGACTCGTATTTTTATCCTGATCTTGAAACTACACTTTTAGCTGAAGAGAAATTTCAGTTTTATCTTAGAACACACAAATAGTTATTCAGTTCTATTCAGTGGTTATAAGTTATTTAAACTTTTTCAGTAAAACTATTTGATACCAGCAGTGTTGTGTCACTATAGTGTTTATTTATGTTAAATTATACATGCCTCAGGATGTTTGGCTAGTCTCATTTAAGGTTCACATGGAAATCAATATTTATAATCACAGTCGGTGTCCATATATATAAAACATGCTATTCAGTGAAGCTTTTTATTTTCATCCAATATTTATAATGTTTTCCCTCCAACCAAACACATAAAGGATTGTCATGGCAGTTAGTCCAGGTCTCTAAAATTTTTCAGTTTCTTTAAAACATCAACTAAACTATAATGAAAACATTGAATGTAATAGAACTTAACACGTCTGGCAGAATATTCACCATTTACTTAGTTATATATTCATACACAACAACTCTACACATATTACTTAAAAATTCTGCAGATAAGAAAAAAAAAATAGACAAAATGTGAATGTTTTGCTATTTCCCCGTCCAGCCAAAACCACACACTTCGACAAAACTTTTCAAACACTTGTGGGTCTGGAACCGTAGCTGTGTCGCCCTGGTTTCAGGTGGGGATGATTGACAGGTGGATTAACCAATCAGACAAACGCACGCTCTGCTCGGGTCAAAACAAACATGGCTTATGAGTAAAAAAGAAGTTGAAGTTGCAGTTGACTTCCCGCCTCCAAGAAGTTACAGGACTGAAACAGCGTGAACTTCTGCACGATCAACAAGCCATGCTCTAAACTCTTATTTATCTCTGGTAAAAGAAGTTATAGATTTTCTTCTGAATTGTATTAGAATTTTCAAGAGGAGTTCTCTTCTGCATTTGAGAGACACGTGCTACAAATTAGTGGCTGTGGTTGGACCGATCCCATTTGGCTTGTTGGGCAATAAAAAAATGAAATATGCTCCTCTATTTTTGATGCTTTCCATAGACTGTATATATAAATGGACATAGCTAATGCGTTAGCCGGCGCGTTCCAAATAGTAAGTGATCATGGGCGCACTTCCGGCTCCATCCACTCTGGCTCCAATTCACTTTACATTAGAAAACTGTCACCCCTCTCTCTGTAACTGCTGCACTGGGCCTCGTCATTTTGGTCTTAAAATGTTCGTATTAACCCGCTCTACATGATCCTGGTATTTGTATTTCTCTATTGTGCCCGTAACTGAAGATATGAACATTAATAACAGACAAATCAGGCACCTTCTTTCTCCGAGGTCGCTCCCGCTAGCGTTAGCAACAGGTTTGATTGACAGAGTTGCTAAGTGCCCTCTCCCTGCTAAACCAGCGGTGCGGATGGGAAGGGGCGTTACCTACGGCGATCTCACTCACGATTGGCTCTTTGGTTGCTATGATACTTGCGATCAGAATTCCAAATCTGGAACTTAGCTCCAAATTCGCCAATATAACTGCTCTAGCCTCGACGAGCTTCATTTGACTGGAGCCGAACGTTATGGGTGACGTCACACTCACTTAGTCCACTTCTTTACGCAGTCTGTGACACTTTCACAACTATTTGGATAAACATCAACCCAACTAAAGCCCTAACAACGAACATAATAAACGTCAAAGAACTGTCAGCTCACCACCTCCAGCAAAATAGTTATAAATGACTTTGTTTTTCAAGCATCTCCTATAATTGGCTGTGTAAACAAAATGGCACCATGTAAAATTAGCTATCAGGGTTTGCACTAAACTACTGCCTGTCAGGAAAGCAAAGGCCAAGCGCTTTATGTTTTAGAGCCAAATGTTCTTATCAATACAAGCTAAAGGCGCTGCTAGCATAATTGCCCTGTTTATCAGTTCTATCACAGGCCGTCTACCAGCACTGAGCCCTATACTCATAAATATACAGGTGCTGGGGAGTTACAGTGCAGTATCCAATCTCACTTGATAGATCGCTAATAAACAGCGCGGAGAAAAGAATGATGCCATCTATTTGAATGTCTCCCAGTCTGAAACGCAGACCATAGGAAAGCAATTATCAGGAGAGCCAGATCCAGACGGCTGTCAAAGGAACCATTTAAGCCTCGAGTAGTAAAAACAAAGTAATACTGTGGTCTACAAACTTTTATTTATCAAACGGTGCATGGGTGATTGGAAGTTGGGAAGATGATGGGTTTGATTTGAGAATGAACAGACCGTACCAAAACCAATTTAATATCACTTACAATTTTAGTTTATTTTGTTTTGTTTCTGACAGTAGTAATGGTATTTTTTATTTTACTTATTATTATTTTTTTGTCTCTCTTGCCCAAGGACATACCAACACTCTACAAATTATTAAAAAAAACAAAAAAACAATAGTTCCAAAACCATTTTGAGTCACGTACCTCCTGAGAATTTTGATGATCAGTCACTCCAACGCACTTGAAGAAAACGTCGGTGTCCACTGTACAGATCATACTATGGAGTGACCACCCACCCTCTGGTTTAGTGATGCCGTATGTGTTTGACCATGGCTATCTCCTTTGTGTTGTCAGTTCTTGGTGATTAGAGAGGGGCCTTTTAGGGCCTCTTGACCCAAAGCTTTAACCCTATGTGTTAAGATATGTCCAGTGGCCCTGTGCTACTTTGACCAGTCTGAACTGGTTCTTTTAGTACGATTGTTCTCCTGGTATAAATATGCTGTACGTATGTTCACTTGACAGTCGTGCACAATTGCTTCAATAACCCAGACTCTTTGATCCAAGACAACTTCTTTGTTTATTTTATATTTCAAAGGTTTTTCCTCTTAGAAAATTCCACAACACCGTTTAAAAATGTACTTAAAGAGTAAACAGTGTATTACGCACATATTTTGAGGTCTTAAGGCTTCAAAGGTAGTGATTTTGATAGAGAGAAGCAGAGATTTAGCTTAGCACCTACCGACGTGAAGATGTGAACGGTAGTGGAGCTGAAAAAATCTGAGGCCCTCTTGTGTGGAAAAATTCTTTTATTAAGACATGGACCAGCCTACGCATGTGTGTCTTCATCAGGGATTTGTGCTGTTTTTTTCAACAGAAACAATCATTCAGAATCAATCATTTTTTTCTAGCTGTTTTTATTTTTTATGTTTTTGTTAGCTCAAATTATGAACGTGCTAAAAATAAACCCCTCAGCCTTTTCAACAGATCTCAAACAATAATGGAAAATAATTTTACTTTTCAGTCCAGTTCAATTCTCTTAACAAATTTTAATAAAACTTGTGTATTTTTTTCCCTTCGCTTTAACAGTTTTAAAGGTTACAATCATTTTGATCCTATAACATTTTTTCAGTTCTTTTTATGACCCTAAGCGCAGAACACCAGAACAGTAGCACAATGCGACTCAATAGGAGGCCCAGTGCGAGTCGAGGGGGTGTTAGCCGTAATGTTACACGCTGCAGTTAACGACACAATGTAAAAACGCCCGGCACTCCATCAGCTCTAAGTGAAAGAGCTAATTAACATTTAAGGACCACTTTTCCAGTTTTCAAGCCCAGTTGTTTCATTGTAATGTGGGCGCAGTGTGTGAAAATGAATCTAAATCTCTGTATTTTTCGGAGTCCAACACTTTGATCCTACTATTTCTATATTCACAGTTTAAAGTGGCTGATTTTTTCTACGTATTTGAGCAAAATTTGTCTTGCCCCAGTACAGATATTTTGTATAAGCAGCTCTTGAGGTCAAAATAAGCTTGTTGTGTGTTGTCTGCATCTAATTGTAAAGCGTTTTGTTATCCGAGAATGAGGAAATGAGCTATTACCTTGCTCAATGACGTTAGCTTAATAGCGTGACGGCAAAACTCCACTTTGTTGTGAAAGTTGTGAAACGTGCCTATAAACGGATCGCGGTAAATACTTACAATGCTCAGAATGCATAAGGTAAGTGAGGAAGAACTTTGGACCACTGCAAACTGTTTAAAATGCCTGTTCTGTTTTTCGTTTTTCTACGACAGTAAAAATCAGGTACAGCACCTTTAAACTGATATTTTTATTGAAGGCTGCCTATGGATGACAAATTATCGCAACAAAAATATGAGCACTAATAAAAACATCCTTTGAAATGTTGCGTCTAACCTTGAAGCCTCTTGCGTTGCGTTCTGTCCCGACATAACACCATGAGTGAGAGATGGATTGTGTAATTGTATGATAAATAGACTATGGACTGAAAAAAAAAGGCCTTGAAATGTATTTACCATGACTGAAAAGATGATAGGGTATAGAGTGGCATAGCAGTGATTCCATTCAAAGATAACATGAAGTAGATTGTTTTGATTCTAAGGCATTCTGTTTACAATTGGTCTGTTGCGTTGCGGTTCATAGAAGAGCTGTCCATGGTGCTGAAAGCAGCAGTTACCATCAGGATTGTGTTGAGAATACAATTTTATGGAAACTATCAATGAAGACTCTACTGCAAGACAGACAGAGTTCATTTCCACAAGAAATATGAATTTTTGAATTTTAGTTTTGGTCAAGATTTAGTCCAAGTATTTCAAGTTTAGTCTTCTTTTTTTATCTTTAATTATACAGGGGAACCCAATGAGAGCACTTGGGCTCTCTTTTTCATGGGCACAGAAAAACAAACAAGTATATAAGTCCATATAAAACATTGAAAACAGGGGCAGGTGTGTGTATAAAAGTTTGTTACCAGATTATTAAAGTGCGATTGTGTCACCAACTTATCCAGTTTTGCTTTTCCTTGGAGCGTATTCCATTTTTGTGAAGGAAAAAACAGCCAAAAGCCCTCTTTCCCGACTCAGTTTTAGTCGACTAAAATGTCATGCCAGTTGACTAAATCCATAATAGAGTTGGTCAACTAGAAAATATATTTTGTATTTTAAATATGATAAATTGTATATCATTTCTTCATGTGGTATTTACACACTAGTTCCTTGGGTGTAGTTTGGTTATGGGTTGGTTTGGGGCTCTGGAACTAAAAAAGTTGAACCTGGATCTAGTCTCCTCTCGTTCCTTTCATTAATTTATGTTTAGTTTTTATTATTGGATGAAAATATACTATTTTTTGTTGACAAAAAAGTTTACTTTCAGGTAAAAAAAAGACAAAAATGTAAGTAATTTGACATAATTAACTTTAGCTTTAATTTAAACTTTTTATTTTGTTTAGTTTAGTTATTTAATCAGCGAAAATATGACAGACGCAAACTGTGTAGTATAAATTATCTTTTTGGTCTCACCCAAAATGCCATTTCATGTTTTATTGTTCTGGTGGAGACTCTGCAACTTGCTTGTCTCCATGGAGATGTTTCACAGTATGGCATTAAACTATTGTCTCCAGGACAGCAAACGTGTGAAGCCTCCAGGCCAAGCTACAGCTCTTCACAGAAATCATGTTCAAGATATTTTTTGTAGCAATAAGAACACATATAATTGGGTAAATGCGAGATAGAGAAAATTCAGTTGTATTCCAGGAAAAGCAATAGCATCTCCATGGAGACAAGCAGATGATAGGTTTCCATTATAAAAGTGACACAGTAGAACATGGGCCTGTCACGGCAATTACTATATCGACTTATCGTTCAATATATGATAGGAGGAACAGTATTTTTTGGGGTTAATATTTATCGTGGGTACTTTTTTCTGCACTACGTATGTATTTACTTCAACAGTTACTTCAAAATTTGTTAGCCTAGTAGAACATATGTATCTGGAAAAGCCATCAAAGTAGCACCAGCGTAAGACCCACGTCCACGTGCACTGAATAATGAAGCAGTTTATTTAAAGTTACAAAACATAACCACTATTGTCAACATTGCTAAGCTAGTCGTACTAATTTGAACAGTGAAACGATCAGAACAAGCGTTTTCAGTTTGGGAGAGGGCAGAATTTGAAAGCTCATTTGAAAGAAACAAAACAGATTTCCAGTTATGTTTTGGATACAGCAGTGTAACATTTTCAAGTTAAAAGTCAAATGTTGAAACTTGTAGGGCATTTAAAGGTCACCTTGCTTGTCTCCATGGAGATTATATCGCTGGGTTTCAGATGACGTCACTACATTTAATAAGCTAACGATATTTAATACAGATGGGGGCAGCTAAAATAAATGCAGTTAAAATGCAGGTTTTTGTTGTAATATAACAAGTTAATGGGTTTAGTCGCCCATAGAAACGGATACGAAAACTTTTGGGATATTTCATGACAAAGTACAACGTTATCAATAGGGAAATGTGCATCTTGCCTCCGTCTGAGAGCACGACATCATCACATTCTAGAATCTGAAAACCACCAGTTCCTTTGCCTGGAATGTTTCACAATATATCTTTAAATCAGGTACTCAGTTCATTCAGGTGTTGTTAAAAATACCTCAAAATACATGCATTCGTACGGTGTGTGGGCTCGCCTCTCCGTAGATCTGACCTGTAGCTTGGCCCAGTGGCGTCACCTACGTACTTGCCTTCATGAAGACGGATGAGTTTAACGCCATACTCCGGAACATTCTACACAAAGCAATAACATCTCCATGGAGACAAGCAGGTTGCAGACGCTCCACCTTAAAAGTTCCGTTGTGCATATTTAAGTAAACATTTATTCTTGCAATATTTGTATTTGTCCCATCCCCCGTTCAAATCACACAACCTGTTGCTCGTCTCTGTTTCCAATACAGCTATCTCTCTGTCAAAGCAGTACCACTAAAAACAACATTACACAATCCCTTTCTCCCAAGTACTTCATCATCCCTTGGGTATTACTTCACAACACGCAGTAGTCTAAACTCGGGCCCAGTACTGCGTAGAGCCAAAGTACACACGTACGCTCCGACACATGCGCGCTGGTGGTTTTAATCTTCACAGAGATATGTATTATCGGAGCAAATCCCACGGAGGCTGAGGATTACTGTTCTATGCTGCAGCTGCCTACCATTAAAAACATCTGTGACATCTTCATAGCATTAATTCTATCGAGCGCGTGGCGATCAGCACGCCAATGTGTAAACAAGACATACAAAAGGAGATGACACTGAACCAGAGCGTACTCGAGCTTGTAATTCAGGCAAAACGGACAGTGTGGTCATAGCGGGGAGGATAGATAAAATGGAAGTATGTATATATAATGTATTGGTTGTAATATGCAGGAAACTTCTTAATGAGTTCGGGTTACCAGTTACATAGACAGTTACGAATCCCACTCTCGACAAAACATCATTAGTTGAGCGGTCAGATCCAGTGACCCGCAGGCTGGCGGGGCGATTCCAGCTCCCACAGATGAATGCCGCCGTTGTGTCCTCGGGCAAAACACTAAACCCACCTCGTCCCCAGCGTCTGCGTGCGCTGGCGTATGAACGTGCGCGTGAACGGGTGAGCGGCTCCTTGACGTAAAGCGCTTTGAGTGACTTGAAGGTGGAAAAATGTAAAAATGTGACCGTTTTGAGGACCATTCGAAAAGACGTAATTTTGGTTTTAAGCGGTTATTGCTATGACAGCGGTCCTAATATTTCATAAACTGTCTTTTCCATCCTCTCTCTCAAGCTGCGCCTGATTTTTACTGTATTAAAACGTAAAAAAAACAGAGCTATACTTCATTTTAAACTGCTTGCAGTGATCGAAAGTTATTCCTCACTTACTTTATGAATTCAGAGTATCCTTATTATTTACCGAGATGAGTTTAATAGCGCTTTTTACTTTTAGAAGTCAGAGTGGAATTTTGCCATCGCACTAAAGCTAACAACAACTAGTATCCTAACCGGCCACTTCCTGATTACCAAAGAACAACACTTTAGAAGAAGATGCAGGCAGTACGCAGCTGAATTATTTTTACCTCTTTGACCAATAGAAACATGGTGTTGCATTAAATATATTGTATATACAGTTATATTAACCATAAACCAGGTCAAAACATCAGTTTTTGATCTGACATGCCGTCTACCTCAGTTTTACACTATGGGTGGTTTAGAATGATGTGAATTGATTTAGTAAATAAATAATAAATAAAATAAAATGCCAATAAGATATATTTTTTTATTAAATGTGTTATGTGTTTGAAAAATAAGTTTTAAAATAAGTTTTGACTTTGAAAAAAATCGAAATTTTCCAGCGGCTCTTTAAATGCTGAATTGTCCGTGGTCTAAAAATGCAGCGTGCACAAATGGGAGCGTCTTTGTACAATTACGCTTTGACTGCTTATGTTCAGAGGTAGCACATGGCCTATCCCACATCCACCCAGCTAACTAGCACCCAGCAGAGCGGCTGATGTCTTTCCAATGACTTCATATAAATACTGTCTGCTACAGCGTGGAGCCTAATAGTATCTTGAAGAGGGAAAAGTGCTGAGGCAGTGGTGCTACCAGTGTGTGGCTAAAGTCCATTCAGCAAATCTATTCAAAACACAGCAGTCGTTCACATATACTTCAGGTAATATTGCCTCAAAATGTCTAAAAACGTATATGTAAAGGTGCACTATGTAACTTTTCTGGTTGGGGGTCCGCCTCATGCTCGTCTCCACGGAGATGTTAATGCTTTGCCTGAATTGTTCCACAGTGTAAATACTAAACTTATATATTTTACATTTATACAATCACCGGCGTCTACATCGCTCACCGAAAAACATGTCTTCTTGGAATGGTGTCACCCCTCCATAGGTATGACTTGTGACTTGGCCGGCTGGTGTCATCTGCTTGTCTCCATGGAGATATAAGCAGAATGCCACACTGTGGAACATTCCAGGCATTGTAATAACATGTCCTTGGAAACAAGATGGCGTAACCTCCACCAGAGAAGTTACAAAGTGCACAGTTAAGTTAGTCTTGAGAAAGCGAAGGAAGATTGGAGCTTCATAACCACAGATGCGCCATATTGTTTTCGGGAAAATTAAAGTGCATATGACAGGTTTTTACGATTTTCTACTTTGTTGTAAGTATAAATGATCGTTTTGTGTGTTTATGTGGAAAAAAATTTAATAAAAAGTGACATACTGACACACTAGGGACACTTAGAATAGGCTCTGTGCACAGCTTCACGCTAGCTAGCTCACTGCGTCTCAAAGCTAACAGTCACTTTTATCAAAATTGGAAAACATTAAATAAACAACCTATTAAAATTCAAATTAATTAAAATAAAGACCAATACCCAATTATTTTCAAATGTAGAATCTCTCTTTTCTAAACACAGAACTGTCCTCCGGTGAAGTATTCATTTTAAAATATTTTCAGTGACTTGCACCTCTCTGTCCATGGCGTTATCTTTAATTATTTATTCATTTTAGCATGACTCTGCAAAACCCTATAGAGATAAAATTGGACAGGAAGTAGTGACGCTAAGAGTGAGGTTGCCAGGTGCTGTTGTGCACTGGACCTATTACATCCAAACCCTTTAAACACCCATTCAATAAAATAAATTTGTTTTCATGTACATTTACACTTCATTTGGCAGATAATAGTTTAACCCAGTGCAGTTATGGAATGTACTAGACTTGGAGACTTATCCATGCATTTGTCTCCAGTAGGTTAGACGACTGTAACGTCCTCCTCACTGGCCTCTCCAAACGAGTCGTTAAGACACTGCAGTACATCCAGAACACTGCTGCTCGGGTCCTGACTAGAACCAGGAAGTACGAGCACATAAGTCCTCGAAACTACTTTATGCCACTGAAACAATAACAATAATGCAAGATAATCCCAGTAAACCAGTTTTAAATAGACAGTTGCATTAAGTGGCCTGAGCTGCAAAAAAATAAATTGCGGAACAAAGCAAAAATTTGCCATAGAAGTTACTTTTTCAACCCTCTGCGGCACAAATCTTATTGTACTACAACGAAAATACCCCAAATCTCCTCACTTTTATGAAGAAATTGTACACATGATACATTTTAAGCCCCAAAATATCTTGTTCCAGCTTTCATACACTGAACGCTACGTCGATATAGTAATTATCATGACAGGCCTAATAGTGTGATGCCACGATTTCCATTCAGGAAGTCAAATTATAAACCTAAAAATTGCCAAACAGGGATAAATATTGAAAAACGTTTTAGCAAATTCTTAAATATAATTATCATAACTGTGTTTTAGTAAAATGAGAAGTCCAACCTGCCATAGGCACTTTGAGGTCCTTTGTATTCTGTGCAGCGTGTAGTGTTTACAGCAGCAGGTTCAGGCTTTACCTTGAGACAGGTTCACACTGCTACTACAACAGTGACTATTATAAACTGTGTTCTGTCTTTGTTACTGTAGTGTTTTATAAAGTTTTTTTTTTTTGTTTGTTTTTTGTTTTTTTTTTCTGATGTAGAGCACTATATTGATATCTCAACAGTAGAAAAGTTTTTTTTTTTTTTTTGTTTTTTTTTTTGTTTTTTTCTGATGTAGAGCACTATATTGATATCTCAACAGTAGAAAAAAAAAACAAAACCCAAGGCTATGGTACTCTTCAATTCATTCTTACTGTAGGACTGCCTTAGTAAAGAGACAGCTAAACTAAATCAATTTCAATTCTTTGCTTCTTATAACATATAGACCCACATAACAAGTTACAATGGACATATAGTTGCCCTTGAGAAGAAGGCCTCTCTCTGTATTACCTGCTCTTGCTTGTAATTTCTTACCGCTGCTAAAAGTTTACCAAGAGGGGAAAAAAGGCTGTGGTTTACGTTGGCTGTCATCAATAAAAAAATATATATATATAACAAAAATATATTGCATTTATTCAATTGCAAAACAAAAACTTGGAAAAAAAAAAACAAAAACATGCATTCTTACTGTGAGCGGGCTCTCCTTTCCACAGATCTGACTAGCCATCTGCTTGTAGACATGTGGTGGGTGGTGGATCCTTTACCAGAAAAGTTACACAGTGCACCTTTAAGTACTAAGCTTTAGGTTTGGATCTGGTCTACAATGTCGGATTTTTATTAATTGTTTATTTGCATTATTTTATCAGCTCATTTATTCTTTCTTGTAGTGTCCCATAATAATCCCATAAATCCCATAAAGACTTCCCGTTCACAGGCTTATGTTAACTTATCAGCTTACTCTTTGTATCTTAATAGCTGATTTAATCCCACATTCCGGCTGCGGGTTCATACAGTCTACATAGGAACAGCATATTAAATGGGCTGTGACAGGTTTGGAGTTGACTATCTGATTTGGACCACCTCAGCGTCTCCCATTAAAGCCGGCGCTCTCAACCGGAAGGTAACGAGCGCGTGGACATGAGGCGAGTAATGGTAATTCCTATGAACATCAAGCGTTTTTACTGTTTCTATTAGGATTTTATGAATGTGGAAGACCAGAGTCAGTTTGTCATGATCTCTGATTCAAATGACCATCTGTCACTTTTATGTTCTGGAGTTATTGTGGTATGTGAATGAATTATAGATTTAAGTAAAACTACTGCAGTTATTTCTTACCAAATAAAGTTCACGCTTGTTGGCTTTTTATTTTATTTATTTATTCTTTTTTTTTTTTTTTTTTTTTATTAAGTGCTTCCATTAAATGGTTGATACAAATAATAAATTGTTACATAACTGAAGCCACACGATGTAACCTTTTAGCTAAAAATTTAACTAGTTTCACTCAGTTCAGTTTTTATTGCACTGAAAAATATAGAAAGACATGAGTCCTTACTGTGAGTTTGCTTTCACTGACTCTTATTTGTCCTGTACCTGCTTGTTTCCATGGAAATCCTTTGGCTATAATATTCCACAGTGTAGCATACAACTTCTCTTTATCCATGGAAAATGTTTGGACGTATGGTTTTCCATTCTATGGGATCATGCAGGTGACGTACCACCTTGACAAAGTTACACGGTGTTACATTGAATTACATAATAAGCGTTAAATTGAATGGAATAAACTTTGTTGATTTGCTGTATTGAAAGGTAATTTGAGCATTGAAATGAACAAGATTTGGATGGTGTGTTGACTTTAAAAACACAAAGGAGCTTGATGAAATGCAATTCTGTTATATAATTTAATTTCAATTTTATAGCACTTTTTTGGACACTCAAAGACTGACTGACACAATCATACTAGTAAGTGTCTTGCCTAAGGCAATGAGATCTTTTGCTCCTGGTGCCCCTGATATTCCCAGTGGTCTTCCATCCAGGACTAACCAGGCCCAGCCCTGTTTAGCTTCTGAGATCTGACAAGATCAGGCTTAGACAAGGAAGTTTGGCCACTATAATGATGGACCATAATAGAACCTCTAAATTATTACCATATCAAGAGTCAGTGTTGCTCTTATCTTATGCTATTTCATGACAATCAAATATATACCACATATTTCATTTGCCCGACAGTAGACCCCAAAATGCAGCAGCTAAATGGGAGGAGGAATTCTGGGGCACGCTCTTTCACCCTGGCTTAAATTGGACAGTGCGGTACACGCTAATATGTCATCACTATGAGTCAAGGTGGCACCTCCGGATCATTAGGCAGACAAATGATGGTCGGGCCGGGGCAGGTAAGGATCCTCGCAGTGTTGCATGTTGTTGCAAAAGAGCAGAAAATGACTGGAATAAAACATAAGTCACCTAAACAGGTTATGACTCCAGGATCCTTGTATACAGGAGTAAACAGAGGGGTAAACAAGGGGTTCTGACACAGCCCTGTGGGGGCGGGGTAACTATAGTAACAATACCACATGTGTGTATGGTGAAAGTAAGAGGTGGAAATATTATGGTTTTTGTGGAGCCTAGGTGTTTACTGTGAGCTGGCTTGCATCTCCACAAACCTGACTCCTTGGCCTGGAGGAGGGGCGCATCATGCTTGTTTCCATGGGAATGTTGTTCCTTTAGCTATAATATTTGAAAGTATGGCAAAAAAACATATCTGTCTCCATGGAGAATCCTACAGTTGAAACCAGAAGTTTACATACGCTATATAAAAAGACACATACGTTTTTTTTCTCACTGTCTGACGTGAAATCAGACAAGACGTTTCCTGTTTTAGGTCATTTAGGATTATCAAAATTATTTCTATTTGCTAAATGCCAGAATAACAAGAGAAGACAAGAGAAGACAGTTTTTCATTACTTTCTTCAAAGTCAGAAGTTTATGACCTACAAACTTGGCTCAGTCACTCCAGTTCTGTCAGGAGGAATGGGCCAAAATTCCTGCCAACTATTGTGAGAAGCTTGTGGAAGGAAATCCAAAACATTTGCCCCAAGTCATACAGTTTAAAGGCAGTGATACCATATATTAATGAAATGTATGTAAACTTCTGACTTTGAAGAAAGTCATGAAAAATTGTCTGAAAAAAATCCTTCTCTCAATATTCTGGCATTTAGCAAATAGAAATAATTTTGTTAATCTTAATTGACCTAAAACAGGAAAAGTTTAGTCTGATTTCATGTCAGACAGAGAGAAATAAAAGCGCATGTGTCTTTTTCTTAATTGACTAAAACAGGAAAAGTTTAGTCTGATTTCATGTCAGACAGAGAGAAATAAAAGCGCATGTGTCTTTTTATATAGTGTATGTAAACTTCTGGTTTCAGCTGTAACTACGGCTTTAACTTTCTATTTCTATGGACTCATACACGTGACGTGCTACTACCAGAAAGTTACATATTGAATACCCTTGAATTAGAATAAATAAAATAAAATAAAAAGACTGTATACAGTTTGCTCCCAAGAAGGAAAACACTTGTGTACTTAGGGTTCACACTTTGCTGTAATTGGGAATATTTTCCCAATTACACTTGTTATGATGGAGCCTGACCAAGAAAGAGTGAGTGGGAAGAAGTGAACCGCAAAAAGCACTGAAGAGCTTTATAAGATCCTTAAAGGGTTATGGATTTAATATTGTTAAAATGCCCACCTGTAGATAAATGTGTTATAAGGAGACAGTTTATTTTTCTAGTTGGCAGAACTGATAAAAGTGAAACTAGGAAACACCCCAGTGTCTGTCTGGTTTAGGCACTTTCAAAATAAAGAAAAAAAAAAAAGTTCCCAAACCACCTGTATTTATCATGTGTACATTTTCTTTGCACTTCTGGGACATTTTTAGTTATTTTTTGGCTATACGGTAAGATTTAAGACGTAAAAGATTGGATAAATAACTTCTGTGACTCATTACAGATGCAAACTAATCACTAAAGTGTTTCATTCTGCTGTTTATTTATTGCAGCTCGTGTTTTTTTTTTAAACCACATTTAGAATAGTTTTCTCGTGGTTTTTTTAACAATATTGTAGATTTAGAATACTTTTTGTGGTTTGAATCTGCTCTTGGGTTTTTGTGTCAGTGGCATAAATTAGTTTTGGTATTATTGTTTATCGTCTGTATTTACTTCAGCAATATATTGTGCTTCAGAATATGTTATTGTGACGGGCCTAGGCACAGAAGCAGTGGTAGTAGTAGAACGAGCAGTTACAATAGTAGCAGTGGTAGTAGTAGTAGTAGTAGTAGTAGTAGTAGCAGTAGTAGTAGTAGCGGGAGGAGCAGGAGGAGGAAGGGGAGTAGTAGTAGCAGTAGAGTAGTAGTAGCAGTAGCAGTAGCAGCAGCAGTAGTAGTAGTAGTAGCAGTAGTAGTAGCAGCACTAGTAGCAGCAGTAGTAGCAGTAGTAGTAGCCGTAGTAGTAGCAGCAATAGTAGTAGTAGCAGTAGTAGTAGCAGCACTAGTAGCAGCAGTAGTAGCAGTAGTAGTAGCCGTAGTAGTAGCAGCAATAGTAGTAGTAGCAGTAGTAGTAGCAGCACTAGTAGCAGCAGTAGTAGCAGTAGTAGTAGCCGTAGTAGTAGCAGCAATAGTAGTAGTAGCAGTAGTAGTAGCAGCACTAGTAGCAGCAGTAGTAGCAGTAGTAGTAGCCGTAGTAGTAGCAGCAATAGTAGTAGTAGCAGTAGTAGTAGCAGCACTAGTAGCAGCAGTAGTAGCAGTAGTAGTAGCCGTAGTAGTAGCAGCAATAGTAGTAGTAGCAGTAGTAGTAGCAGCACTAGTAGCAGCAGTAGTAGCAGTAGTAGTAGCCGTAGTAGTAGCAGCAATAGTAGTAGTAGCAGTAGTAGTAGCAGCACTAGTAGCAGCAGTAGTAGCAGTAATACTAGTAGACACACAGGGGTCAGGAAAATCACATTAGAGTCTCCCACTTTCCCATTTTGACAGTAGATTCCCTAAGACCCACTTTAACACAGGGAGGACATTCACACTTGTATGAAAACAACACATTTGGACACAGTGAACGCAACAGAACCACACAAAAATCTATTATAGCTTCCTTCCAATGCTACTATTGAATTCCCAACTGTATATAATGCTAAGTGACCCGGGTTTGTTATCTCAAAGCATTTAATGGAAACTAGCCAAATGAAAGACTGCGAATTCTAGACAACACATCCATTACAGTGACCTAAATGCGAAATGCGTCCGAGTCCGCCCACAGACCAAAGTGTACGAATGTAATAAAATTTGGGTGACATTTAAGCCAGCGCGTCGGAGCATTGATTTTTTTCCTCCCTCTCTTGTGAAAGGGGCGCCACCGAACAAGCGCGGCGTAATTACATTATAGAGATTCCTTTGAATAAAATATTGAGTGCAATGCGACCAGAGCAAATATTGAGAATGAGTTTGTGATTTGTCTGCCGCAGAGGGATTACGGCAAAGTTTTTTGGGGGAGTTTTTAATAATGCGGAATTTCCCATTGGGCGCGTGTTCATGGATTAGTTCATTGTTGGTATAAAGAGGTATTGAGGAGATATAGTGTTCAAATTCAAAGGAGTCACTCGTGTGTTTTTTGAAGTGATAGTTCCCACCGCGCGACTCCTTTCAGTTGATTGATTTCTGAATGCAACCTGACACGCAATTGAAAAACTTGTAAACTCATTTTGCAGCAGTAACTTTTTTGAAATCACTATGTCAAACGTAGCTATATCAGTGATTCACAGTATAATAGCGTTGCTGTATTCACTTTAGACCTTCCCTTAAAAACGTGAAAAACAGAACTAGCTCATGCTAAACGTGGAAAAACATCAGGTACAGGCTTTATGTTCTACATAAACCTGCATAAAGTTCTCATTCAAATTTCCAATATAAAAATTTAAACCCTAAAATTTGGTGAAATGTTTTTAGAACTTTGCACTTTATACATAATAAGTCATTTGATTCAAGTTTTCTGGTCATTCAACGACGCTTTGCATTATTATTAATATTTACTATTATTATTGTTATTCATTTACTTCATACCTGTGACTACATATAGTAAGTTATTGTAGCCACACCTGCCCTGGGGTAAACTGATGAAAGCCAGGCTGCCAAACTCCACAGCACCACTCACACGCACCACATTCACACAAGGTAAGGTAGAGGAAGTGTCTTGCCTGAGAACACAACAGCAATATGCACTGGTCCAAGTGGTGGACAGTTTGTGTTGTGCTTTGTAGAATACAATACAATAGTTTGAAGTCTTTGGTCGAAATCTAATCTACATATCTTACAAATGCCAGCACACGCGCTCATGTTTTCTAACCACGCTTTGATATCACACACTGTAATAACACATTCAATTTCTAAAGCGTGATTACGAACGTTCAAAGGCATTATTCATCCACTCTACACCTGGTGACGGTAAGTAACTGTAACCAGATCTGCCCTGCGGTAGACTGATGAGCGCCGGCCTGCCACACAAACCACATTCGTACTAGACAAAGTAGGTGTTATGCCTTGCCTGAGAAAACGTTTGTGTGGCATTGGTCCGAGCGGAAATCGATTTATATCAATTCTCCAACACCTGAAATGAGGTCGCACCACAAGGACTAATTCAATAACACAACCCAAAACAGGATATTTTTGAAACTTATTTAGCATATTTTAAAAAGTCAACTAAAAGTACTGCGTCTGTGATGTAGCGGGCGCTTTGACATAAAGTTTGGCTAGTTTCAGCGGGAGCCATGTTGTTTTGAAGTCTGTCTGATGCTCCACAGTGAACGCCTGTACCCTGCCTGGTTATGAGAGCACTGCTGTTTCTCTACATACACTACGGACAACCCAGACTGTGCCCGGCTAACGCTAATAGCATTAGTGAGCACTGTACAAGGCGTCCCAGGAGTGTGTTCCCCATGCATTATTAAACAAACCCATGAAAAGTTAAAAATTTGGATCCTTTTTTGGGGTGTTTGTGGTTAAAGATGGTTCTAGTTACAAAAGAAGAGGCAAGGGGGGTAAAGGGGTAGTCTCCAACTGTTTTCAGACCACTGGTTTAGTTGTGCTTTAGAGAAAACTTTTTTTATATATATAATTTTAACACACGACAGGACAACACCTTTTAAATGTGCAATTATGTTGTGCATCACTGATTCGCTAATCAGTTTAGTGATGGGATTTATTGATTTATTTAGTCCAGTCTTGCCTGGTAAGTGTAACGATGTCTCTCTGTTCTCCAGAGTTGACCTGTCATCCCTGGACACTGACTGAGATGTGACTGACTGGCGCTGGATTCATACTGACTGTAGGGCGGGTCTAGTACAAACTTTGAGCAGGTTACTTGCAGATTGCCTGCTACACCAACTACGACAATTGCAGTGCGTATTTGCCTAAAGCAATGCGGTTTCTAATGACTTGAAAACCACACAGATTCTTTTCACAGACTTGCACGAAGGAGCTCACTGGTCATCTGTCATTTTGAACGAAATCAAATTTCCCCTCAGAGAGTTTAGTGTTTTGTTCATTGACACTAAAGAAATCTGCGATGTTTTTTCAGTGCCCTGTGTTTTTTTTTTTTTTCCCTTCTAAGCAGCCATATTTGTTTAATAGGGACAGGTCACACGTGTCCCTGAATCCATCTCCATCTGAGCTCGGGAAGATTCGAGAACCAGACTCACATCTTCCTAAAGTATTGGAGAAGTGTGTATTCCAGATCCCAGTTAATTAAAAGTCAGGAACACTCCAAAAACGCTGTCATTTTGCAAATGCTCAACTTAAAGAATAACATTATGCTTCCATATTTAAAAGTCATGTAAAAGTTTTGCCGGAAGAGTTCTTTTCTTTTGTCATCGCAAGTTATGAATGATTCAACTAACTGCTAATAAAGATAATTTGAAACAGTGTGACAACCCTTTGTAGCAAAAAGCCTATTGGAGGGAAACGGTTAACAACTTGAAAAGGTGCTTTAGCCACAATTATTTTTGGATAATGCCTGTGCTTGGTGCCAAGCGTAGCACATCTAAAAACAACTTAGACCTCTCCCCAAGGAGTGTCTAAAATGGCTGTAATAGGAGCTATTACCTTGCCCAAGGGAAGTAAATGACAAGGCAGGGCAGGTCTTCTGCAATGCACTAAAAATGACTACTCCTGTCAAACACAATTACCTCTAGAGTTTCAAATTTCTGTCCTTACCGACATCCGACAAATGCTATACTCATGAAGAGTTTGGTCAAGGTGACTAAGAAGGGAATATAGTGCCGCCTGGACAGTCAAAACCACACACTTTGACAAAACTTTACAAAGACGTGTGGTTCTAGAACTATATCTCCAACTTCTGATAGACGTGAGTGACGGGTGGAAAGAGCAATCAGAGAAACACATGGTCCATTCAGGTCAAATTTAAAATGGCATCTTATAAACAAAAAAAAAGATGGAGTTTTTTTACGCCCTGTGGTCCGATTCCAGAGCCTTTTGGTCAGGTTGGTCAGGCACCCGGTATTCAGTGGTCTCCCAGTACTAACCAGACCCACCCTGCTTAACTTCTGAGATCGGACTAGATTGGGCATTCTTAAGGTAGCAAGGCCATGGTTGGAGACGTTCCCACATGCACAAAGGTCGGTTACCAGTGGAATCTGACACTGTCCTTGGGCAAGACACTTTTACACTCACTTTGGATGTGCATGAATATGGTTGTCAGCACAGATTGGCAGTTGTCCTTCCATCATTATGAGGAGTGAATTATAAATACACTCACAGTAATGACGCATGTTTTTTTTGGGAGGGGGCTAAAAATTTTTTGGGCTAAAAAGTCACATACTGTGGCTTTAAATGTTCTATATAAGAACAATGAAAAGGCCTAAATACTAAAGTAACAACTACAACTAATATTCCACTTCCACTAATTGTAAGGAATGCTTGGCGTGTGCTGGCTTTTCATACTCTGGCAGTTGTTTTAATACTAGCAGGCAGTGGGAGGGAGACTGGCACACATACAATTACAAAAATTGTTAGCGTGCTTTTAGCTTGCACACTCCAAGAGCAACACTTTGCCTTGAAGATGGCATTTTAAAAACCCACAACAGCTACTATCACATCGCTAAGACGCCCAATTTTCTCTGTGTCAACATTATAATTGCGCTGTGGTTTATTTTGAATTGTCAGTTAATGGGTGTTGTACAAATCAAACAAGGAAAATGCCAGTGTCTTTCTTTCTTTCTCTTTTTTTACTTCAGTCAGCCACAAGATTAAAATGTGTCTTAGAGAGAGAGAGAGAGAGAGAGAGAGGGGAAAAGAAAGAGAAGTAGCCAAAGCCATCCCTTGGAGAGAGAGAAGAATGGGGGGGCAAGAGGTAGCAAAAGCTGTCCCTTGGAAAGAGCGAGAGAGAGAGACCGTGGGAGAAAGAGAGAGAAAGAAAAGTAGCATAAGCCGTACCTTGGAGAGAGAGAGAGAGAGAGAGAGAGAGAACAGTGGGGGGGTTAGCAAAAGCTGTCCCTTGGAGAGAGAGAGAGAGAGAGAAATAGACAGAGAGAGTGAGAAAAAGAGAGAAAAGGAAAGAGATAGAAGAGAGAGAGAGAGAGAGAGAGAGAGAGACAAGTAGAAAAAGCTGTGCCTTGGAAAGAGAGAGAGAGAGAACAAAAATAGAGAGCAGAGGAGAAAGGGAGCAAGTAGCAAAAATTGTTCCTTGGAGAGAGAGATATAGACAGAGAGAGTGAGGGAGAGAGTAAGAGACAGAAAAGGAAAATAAGAGAGAGAATGAAAGAAAGAAAGAGAGAGAAAGAGAGAGAGAGTGAGAAAGAGAGAGAGAGTGAGAAAGAGAGTGAGAAAGAGAGCAAGTAAAGGAAAGATAATGAAGAGAGAGAGAGAGAACGACAAGTCACAAAATCCTGTCTGTTGCTAGGCTGCACTGTAGACACTGAAAGACCGGATTTAGAGGGTCATTTTTGACAAACACAAGAACACTGTATTCATATTTGTTCATTCATCCGGCGTCTAGGGCGTTTGATAGGGGGTCGGGGTCTCAGGGTTCTGCTGGAGATTATCCCAGAGTAAATTGCACAGGAGGTGGGGATGTACCTTTGACAAGTTGCCAGTCCTCAGACAGACTAACATAGAGACGCTGGCTTGTACACAACTGCCACATCAATGGGCAATCTGTCACCCCCAATTGATACAACATGGCGGTGTAGTGAGTGAGCAGGGGCAACTGTGGGGGTGGGTAAGTCTCAAGATGATGACTTCATGTAATTAAAACTAATGAATGAGGTACAATATGGTCACTTGAAAATAGTATTACTCAAGTAGAAGTATATTTAAAGGTCCTATAGTACACAAAATTGACTCTTGTGAGTTTCAGGCCATGTTGGAATGTTGTTTCCTCCTCAAAAACACACCCGGAGTTGTGTTTTGTTTCATTCACACATGTTTTGAGTAATCCTTTATTATTAGTCTGTCTACATCTCCAAAGCTCAAAATGCTCTGTTCCACCTTGTGATGTCGTGAAGCGCTAGTTTTCACGTTAACAGCTACCTTCTATGTTTTGTTTAATAGAGTTAGGAAATTCCAGGGCTGAAATTATCCAAGTGATTCTAGTGAAGGTGTATGGAGTTTAAAACACAGTGGAGCACTTCCTGTTTTACCACATGACATCACAAGGTGGAACAGAGTGTTTTCTGTTTGAAAGAACTCAACTTAAATATGTAGGGTTTGTGTGTTAAATATGTGTGAATGAAACAAAACAAAATTCCGGGTAGGTTTTTTGATGAAGAAAGAAGATAACATAGATCAGAAAATAGCATAATATGGGCCCTTGAAGAAATTAAAAAGTTAGACTAATAAGGCAAAGCTTACGAAAGGGCAAATATCACCGAGTTTCAGTCAGTCTTTTACAGAGTACCATATTGTAACAGGCAATCATCTTTGACATAAGATAAACATGTTAACCCTTAAAAAGTGAAACCAAATCAGCGATTACAACATGGCTAGTGAAGAGAAAATCTGAACTAAACAAATAAATGATGCCCTTACTTCTATGAGCTTGAATAGCTGCTTTTGAAAAGGCAAATTGCAAATTCTATTGTGAAAGGAGACCAATGAGTGAAGGAGAAGTCCACCCACTTTCTCTTCGGCATCTGTCATCAAGTCATACATGCACCTTAAAATTAATAAATTGTGATATATTAATGACGTGCCAAAGGATTTGTGAAAGCTAGGACCTTAGATAGACTGAAAAACATACTTCGTCCTTTTGCGGTTTGAAAATGCAATGCGACTTCAGGTCTAGCAAAATCTAGTAAAGTTAAGCCATTATTCCGTCTATCCCCCGTCAGTTTTGGCCTCATCTTTACTCAGACTTATACCCAATCTGAAGTCCCCGATCATCGTTCGTTTAGCGCACACTTTGATTCGAACAGTCTGATTTCGAGAGCGCGCAAACTACAAAGCCAGTGTTCCGTACCTGCCTCTTTGAAACTGACAGGCTATCAAAAATCTAATATCGCCTCTCCTTACCAATGAGCATCTTCCCTCTGCAAAAATGTCAGTGAACGCATCCGCTGGATAATCACAGATGCTAGCGGGGTTGTGCTAGCCCTGTCAGACACAATGAAACTCATCTCCCCTCGGCATCGCAGTCCGTCGCCAAGTCCCCGGAATAAAATTAAGCGCTTCATAAAAAGTATAGGCTGTTTACTTATTAAAATGACCTCCACGCCTTCGCCTCTGCATAAATCTCAAACAAGTAAACAAAGCAATATCATAAGAACTTCTTCTGCTTCACCTCTAATCCCCAGGTTCAATTTAATCTCTTGCGTGGGAAATGTCTCAGTACGGGGCGGTCCAAGTGTTTTTCAAAGAGGATGGGTTTGAGAGGTTGTAGATTGTGAATGATAAACACAAGAGTAGTTGGATTATGAAATGTATTGGTGTTTAATCATAATCATAGGAGTATTCACAATAGGCCTACAAGATTCATTCGCAATTTGAATGGACGCAGTTACCAAAATTGTCCAAAAAAAAATTGCAATTAGATATTTTTTTTCTCAAATTGTCAGCTGGTAGAGAGATAACACAATTAAGCTTGTTATTGTGCCCATGTGCAAGACACACTTCATCCATCCAGCCAATATGGACAGTAGTAGAGGTAGAAGTAGTAACAATAGGTGTAATATTAGTAGTAGTGTCATATTCAGGATAAAATGTGATAAGCTCATACACATTTAGGTACCAGATAAAAGTAAAAGGTACTGATTAAACCCACGTAATATTATGACATATACTGTTGAATACTGTATGTTGGGGTGACTGACATAACGGTGCATTATGTAAATTTTCTTGACACAAAGCAGATGTTATTGCTTTAGCTGGTATATTAAACAGTATTGCAATAAACTTTTCTATCTCCATGGAGACAAGCATCTTCCATGGTATTTATAATGGAACAAATGCAAGATAGATAATGCGTAATGCCATAATGCAAAACATTCCAGGCAATGCAATATCATCTCTACGGCCACGAGCGGGTGGTGGATCCCCCAGAGAAGTTACATTGTGCACCTTTATTTACATCCATTTTTGTATATCTTTTCCAAAGCATCACTACTCAGATGATCCAACCGGGTGAAAGAAAAGGTAAATGGTCACATTTTCATATAGCGCTTTTCCACCTTCAAGGCACTCAAAGCGCTTTACAACGAGGAACCACCACCCATTCACACACACATTCATACACCAGTGTACGCAGACACTGGGGGCAAGGTAGGCTAAGTGTCTTGTCCAAGGACACAACAACAGCATTCATCTTTGAGAGCTGGTATGGAATTGCCAACCTGTGGGTCAGTGGATCTGACCGCTCTACAGTGGTGTTTTTGTCGAGAGCGGGATTCGAACCGCCAATTTTCGGGTCAGTGAACAAACGCTCTACCAGCTGAGCCACGGTCTCCCCACTGCAACACTTTAAACTTAAAAAAAAAAAAAATGTAGTTATGCTAAATGATCAGTATTGTATCAACTAAAGTTCCTCTAAAGTAGAAAATCAAAGTTGTTGTAGAGCTTCACTTGAGGAAACTAACTATTGCGAAGTTCAGATGTACAGCACCACCTGAACGCTACTGACATTTTATTGCTTGGCCTCTACAAACATTCACTTTATCATGGAAGCTCTAGGTCATATACAGCCCAACCTGCGTACCTGACTCTCACTTCTACCTTTGTACTGTTTCTCTATACCTCAAACATTCTCTTTTTTATAAGCGCACATGCACACATCAATGACTCTCGCTATCTTGGCTAGCTCCATCCTAGCAAAGCCGACACAGATGCAGGAATAGTCCAGCGCTACTCTAAGCTTTGGCGGTCGGGTTACGGTAGACTCTTGAGGACGTGTCTTTGTGTAGCGTGACATCCAGGTGAGGAAGTAGACGTTTA